>OU015503.1:19730901-19838401 GCA_907164885.2 Dolomedes plantarius | reverse complement strand
TATGGGTATTTGTAGCCGCTCAATCGATTTTCATCAGTAAGCCCCTCTCTGTTTAACCCACGTGTCCTATAAAACGAGCAGATAGGTTTTACTAAACAAACAACTGCCCCTTACAATCCCTTTCATACAATTTTTTTACAAGCCGTTTCAAGTGTATGACAGAATGAGGATATATATATATATATATATATATATATATATATGTGTGTGTGTGTGTGTGTGTGCGTGTGTATTTATACACAATTCAGTTGTTGTTGATGATGTTAGTGGTAAGGGTATGCCAGAGACAAATTTCTGAAAGAACCTTTTCCTTTTCTTAACTTTAAATTTACGTTGGATATTTAGGAATCAAATATTATAAACTGTGTGTTCATGGATGATTATATAGCCAATTACAACATTTCCTATCGCCCTCGCCTTATATACCCTACTGTACATGTACATTAAATTTGTTTAATTCGAAATAGCAT
The DNA here is from genome assembly GCA_907164885.2 of Dolomedes plantarius. Taxonomy (NCBI): domain Eukaryota; kingdom Metazoa; phylum Arthropoda; class Arachnida; order Araneae; family Dolomedidae; genus Dolomedes; species Dolomedes plantarius. The sequence goes on along the minus strand of OU015503.1, from coordinate 19,837,931 downwards.
TAAGCCTTATTTGCCATCATTAAAATGATATATTTGAAGTTACTTACGAGGTGGAGATTAAGTCTTGCACAGCATTACTTTCTTTGTTTTTCTTTAAATTGGTAAAATTTTAAGAACTTTTTTTTAATGTTACATCAAAAGCGAAAATTTCTTTGAATTAAATGATTTATCTTTTTCTCTATATAGTGATTGAGCATTCCATAATGATATTCTTCACAAATATTAGACATGTGATTTTGAATCTGTTCCTTCGTTCATAGGGGAAGAAAACTATGAAAACAGAGCTACTAGTTCAGCAAATACATTAACCTTACTTGTAACTTTAAATTTTTTAACTTCAAATTTGTCTACCAACGAGTTTAAAATTCTTCAGCTTTTTTTCGTGAAAAATATTGACTTTTATATCAAGAAACATTCAGGGGAAATCATTACATAATGCTTGTAAGTAAAAATAAATAAACTTTAGGCCTTGGACCAGTTAATTATTAACAATAAGAATTAAGACCCGTATTACTCCAATAATGCAGCCTCTTTGAAACAGTTATTCTAATGAACATTTTCAACAATATGCAAAGTAATTTCTTGCGAATAAGCTATTCACTTCTAATAATTATGATGTACTGAGCGAGATCTGGAAGTGGATGTATTAAGTTGTCCATGTCATGCATTAGTGCTCTAATTCAGCGTTGAACTACCTAATAATTAACAGCTGTCCTCTATAGACACCAGTCACTCAAGTGCCATCTGTCTAGAACCCTTGTACTGGCTGCGGATTAATTTCCCTGTACTGTAATAATTGATTTCAAAGTTAGAAAATAAAATGAGTTTTAGGTTTCAAAATGTAGACAGTTTTCCCAAATAATACAATAGAAGTGTTTGAGGATATAGATCCAGGCCCTTTTCACATAGAATACGTCAGCATCATCATAGTTAAAGGTTCCGTCGTTCTGATTGGTTAAATGGCTCAATGTTTGGTGTATGATTGGTTAAAAAAATGTTACGATGTTGCTGACAGATTCTATGTGAACAGGCCCTTAAAATATCAGACTACTTTGAGAGCTGTCTTTTTTCAAAAACCGTACTTGGGGAAATTTCTGGCCATTTTTCGAAAGAATATAGCACGTAAATACGAAAATGAGGTAAAATTAGAACATAATTATGCAACTCTTTACAAAATTGAGGATTTTTTTTGCTGAAATGGGACAAATTGTTACATAAACGGCACTAGCTCTAAAATTTTTTAATACATCACTAATTTCTTTCTATCATATGTACGAAAAACACTTGTGAGTGAAAGATCTATAAGCAAATTAATATTTTGACATAAATAAAAGAAATACAGGCGATTAATTGCAATTACATTTAAAATGTAAGTAATTTCTTGTATGATTTTTTATAAATGCAGCTATAAATCAAGAAATATATTAGATTTAGAGCCAAACATGTACATCATTACATTCCCAATGTTATGAAAAACCTACCTTAAAAATTTCATAGACCTATCATGATAATATTTTTAGTTATCACGATAGCTGTTTACATTTGTGAGGAAAAACCAGTTTTCAGATAACACAAAGTTTTCACTTGAATTGAAACTGACTGCTTTTTTTGTCTTTAAATCGCTCTAATTTCATTTCTATTGATCGTAGAGAAAAAACAAAAGCAGATTTAGAAACAGAAATTGACATTCTTTAAGAAACAGTATTAAAAAATACAGAATTTTCATCAAAATCGATGCTTTAAAAGTAGTCTGATACCTACTATAAGCTGTCTTCATATTTTTTTAACAAATTTAGCTATTCAGATTACTTATAGTTCATTCGATTGCATATGTGCAGTTGATTTACAGAGTCAACATAGTATACACAAAACATTTCTCTTAAAATAAGATAGTTAGTTGACAAAGTAATTCGCACTGTTAACTTATTAACACTTTAAACTAATGATGATTAATGCTGCTTTGTACTAACCCTATTGGATTCGCTCACTTCAATGTCAACCTTTGGAGAAAATGTGTCTATTATTTACAGCTACATAAATGCTGGTAATCTAATAAGAATGGTATTATCAGATAGCCTGAACTTTTCTGCACCTTGCAATAGAATTCATTTTATAAATTTCATTCACCAAAGGAATTTAGTATCGTTTAAAACACACTATACCACACATGAATAATTTAAATTTTAAAATATGAATATTATTTGCATTTAAAAAAAAGAACAATGCCCCGATGTGTAAAATTTCTTTCTCTATTACAATGTACAATTTAAAAAAACAATCTTTAAATCCAAGTCGGCAATCCTTGGACATATTTTCTCTATAGGTTAACATTCAGGTCAGCGAATCCTAATATACTGGGTTAATACACTGCAGCCTTAAATTCATCAATGAAAATCATTGATAAATTATGAATGAAATGCTATATTTCATAATAGAGCTATCTCATTTCATAATTTCCAACGTAAAATTTTAACGTGGTAGAACATATCTCTGCTTAAAATTCCCCATTCAAATAGTAAATCCGAAATTGTCATGCAAAGTGGGACATAAATTTCAGGGAATGCATATATACAATTTTGAAATCATATTAATATTGGATTTGATAAATAAATCCATTTTGTTCCAGCATCTGGAATTTATATCTTACAGAACTCTCAGTTTAAGCCGATTTTTCAGAGATAAATCACAAAGCATTTATACCAAGCCATACATCATTATAAAAAAATGTAATTTCACATCTAAATCCCCTGAAAAATTGAGGGTTTTTACTTTTCGTAGGAAATAAATTACAAAGCTTTTATAAAAATAAATAAAAAAAACTGGATTTGTCTGAATTTATAGCATACTAGCTGAAGTACCCGGCGATGCCCGGGATTTTAAGAATGTTGTTAACCAAAATCAATTTAAAAATTAACACAGTATAAATAACATAAAAAATATATGTGAAATGTTATACACGTCTCAGAATTTCAGCCTTTCATCATTGTAATACTAAAATCTGAAAAGTAAAAATGCCAAATTCTCTAATGTTTGTTAACCAAAATTAATTTAAAACTAAGCACAGTATAAATAACAGAAAAAAACCTCGTGAAATCTATAAATATATAAATTTATAATAAACTCCTCAGAATTCAGCTAGAATTAGCCTTTCATCATTGGGGTAAAAAAAAGAAGCTGCAATTACAGGTTCAGCAGAAATTTCCAATAGAACAATGATATGACAGCAGCGCTGCCTCTTAAAAAATGAAGTGTTTGATTGAGGGCTGCAAACCATTCAACTCCTCTCCACATTTAACTCCTATAAACATCCTCTACATATTAAATTCCTTTTCTCTCCATAATAAACTCCTCAGAATTTTGGTATATTCAGCCTTTCATCATAGTACCAATAAAAACTGAAACATCCTTTCCAGAAATATAAATTTATTAATTTCAATAATTAAACACACACAAATGTATAAATTACGCAAAAGTTTTTTAACCAACATTAGAATAATTCGTAAATGAAAAAGCATATGAAAATAAAGATAAGAACTTCCGGAATCGAAATTCATTACCCTTAATTTTTAATTAATAAAAAACCAACATAATATGAATAAAAACGATAGGTGTTTAAAACCATATGAAAATAAAGCTATTATAAAGATAATAATAAAAAAAACATAAGAAAATAATGCTCGCGCATGAAGTTAACGTTACGATATAAAGATAGTAATAATAATATAAACCGCGTGCATAAAATATTTAGCTTTTCAAGCGAAATAAATTAATGTTTAGAAAAAAGCTACTTTTAATCGAGAAATTAAATACATTGCACGAAATTTTGATTTTACCAACTTTCCACCCTACAATTTACACCCTACTTCTTTTAAATAGGGTGTAAATATAAAGTTTTAACAGCCAATTGAATGCCAGTTAAAAACGATTGTTGTTTAAAATCATATGTAAATTACGCTTATTATAAAGATAATAAAAAAAAGCATAGGAAAATAATGTGTGCGCATGAAGTTAACGTTACGATATAAAGATAGTAATAAAAATCTATATATATAAAACAGTTCCGTAACTGACTAACTGACTGATTGACTGACTGACATACAAAGTACAGACCAAACCGCTGAACCTAAAGGACTGAAATTTTGCATGGCGATTCTTCTTATAATGTAGGGGTGCACTAAGAAAGATTTTTGAAAAATTTTTCTTAGATTTTTTTAAATTAAATTTTTAATCTGTTTTTGTAACTTTTTTCAAGTTTGCATTTAAAATAATAATTTGAGGGTTGTAAAATTTATATCACGAAAAAGATCATAAAAATTCCTTTAAAATGAAATTCTTTTCGAATCTTTACCTCTATTTTCTAATTTTTGGTGAATTTTTAAAGATTAATTTTTACAATTTAATTTATTAAACGCTGATCATGTGATTTCTTTATCTGGTACTTTAAATTTATCGTCACGTAACAACGAAATAGACAAAAAAAGACATTTTTTTTTCTTTCTAATGCGGCAAACGATTGGACATTATCCAAAAAATATTAAAATACAGTAAAAAATATGTTCCTCAAACTGTACTATATTCTTTAGTATGTCCTATTAGATTTAATTTCAATATTTTCTTCTACATTATTTTGTCTATAAAAATATCCCTTACGATTTTTAAAAAAATATATTTTTTTGTCTTATGGTTGGAATACTAAAAGTTTAAAATAGTGGCGTCATCTATTGAACGCCTGTGAATCGAGAATCGCATCTTTCAAAAGTTGTTGGTTATTTATTAATTAAAAATATTGGAAAGTTCTTGTGGATCTGTAAATATACATGTGGTTACAGTTTTAAAATTTATAAATTATCAACCTACACAGGTGATAATTTATCCGGCGTTGCCCGGGATTTTAAGAATGTTTGTTAACCAAAATCAATTTAAAAACTAAACACAGTATAAATAACATAGAATAAAAAGCATGTGAAATGTTATACGCATGAATAAAAAGAAAACCCAACATAAAAAACCATAAATTTACAATAATTTCTTCAGAATTCAGCTAGTTTTAGCGTTTCATCATTGGAGCAAAAAAAACCCTGAAAAGTAAAGCATAAAATATATACATTTATAATAAACCACTAAAAGCTGAAAAGGAAAATTGTCAAATTGTCTTTAGGAAAGTAAAGAATTTTGAAAAGTAAAGCTGAAAAGTGAAAATGTCAAATTGTCGAATGTTTGTTAACCAAAATCAATTTAAAAACTAAATACAGTATAAATAACATAGAAAAGATTTAGCTTTTATCATTGGACAAAAAATCCTGAAAAGTAAAACATAAAATATATAAATTTATAATAAACCTACCAAAATCCATTAAAAAACTAAACACAGTATAAATAACATAGAAAAAAAGTATTCGAAATCTTATACACATTAATAATATGAAAAATAAAATAAAATAAAAATAATTTTAAAAAATAATAAATAATAATAATAATAATAATTTAGCTGAAATAAAAGCTGAAATAAAAAAGCCTCCATAAAAAAGCTGAAAATACAGGTTTAGCAAAATTTGTACGATCCGTATTCGAACCCGCGTCGTGTAGCGGAGTAAATGAACGCTTTTACTGAATGCGTTCTGCTACAATGACATGCTGCTTTATTGAGTAAATAGGAAAATATTCGACTAAGATTACTGGAAAGTTGCTATGGGTTGGTGAATATACATGTATTTATGGAGTGAGAGGAGTTTTAAGTCAGAAATAAGTTAGCAGGATAGAAGCTTAGTCTTGAACTCTTCAATAGACACAAAGACATAAGCGAGGGGGGTTGCAGTAGCGATTAAAAAAGATGTCGTGACACTTAGCGTGGTTGATTCGAATTTTCCATTCGAATTTTCCATTGCGATAATGTCAATATGCCGTTGGATCCGATTTATTTTAGAGTATAAAATCTGACTTGAAAGATTATTATTTTCATTTATTATTCTGGTTTAATATATAACTTGAAACTTTTTTATTTATTTATTTTTATCTTTTCGCTCGCTGTTTGCAAGCTAACCCTAACGTGGACGCCATATTCAGAGGGGTGATTCCACAAAGTGTAACAGCTTACATTTAGTTTCAAAATTGTTTGTTTTTTATTAATTAAAAATCAACGGTAATTAATTTCGATTTTTGAAGTTCTTCAGACCCTCGGCTGTTTTTAAGGACGCCTGTATGTAAAATTTCACGATCGTTGCTCCTAAACTGTGGATTTCTATACAATTACAGAGAGACAAACATTCATTTTTATATATTAGATGGATGAGACTGCCTACCTAAAACAGAAGTAAGCTGCATTTGAATAAACTAAAATGAACGAAAAATGTTCGTAATAAAATGAATGCAAAAACTGAATATGCCTATTTATAAACACAGACATTATTTCAATGGCTCCCATTTGCGAAAGAGACATATTTTCTGAGATTCGTAAAACAAAATAATAGAAATTTCCGCATTTCACATTTCCCTAGCATAGTAATTATAAAGTATGATAAATTTTAATATTAATTAGTAAATATTTTAATTTAACATTTAGAGAATAATTAAAAAATATAGAGTGTGAAATAAACATATGGTTAAAGCTCCATTACTCTTGTAAAAATGTATTTCACCGCATCACAAAGTAATTAGTTAATGCGAACTCATTAATTTGCCACTCTTTACAGAATCAAACAAAATTTATAATTTACCATATTCCCAGCGAAATTTTAAAATGGCTTTGTGAGAATTCATACCATTTTAGAGCATAAAAATGTAAACACAATAAATATTGAAAGAAAAGAGAATGTAAATAAATTTTATTATATTAAACTACGCAATTTACTTAACTACCCCGAAAAGTAATTACCAAATGTGCATATTTAACTTGCTACTGTTTGAAGAATCTAACAAAATTTAGAATTTAATATATTTTAAACAAATTTTACAAAATGGGTTTTTGAATATTTTTATCGTTTTGCAGTATGAAAATGTAATAGAATAAAAGTTTGAATAAACGTAAATTAAAATAAGCTTTACTATATTAGAAAACAAAATGTCCGCTTTTCGTAAACGTATGCATTCGACGTTTTATAGCTTTGTGAATATTTGTGAATATTTAATATCCTGATACCCTAAAAACCCCGATTTTTATGAAATAAGTTTTTACTGTGTGACTGTCATCTTTTAAGCTTCCCTAAATGTTTATGTCAAACAAAATTTATGTTTTAAAATAGGAAAATGTTTGATCACATATTTAAAATTACATCGAACATAAAGTGTAATACTTAAATCATAGTTTTGATTTTACACGGACTTAATACGGCATGAATCAGAATGTCCCACAAATAATGTAGTTTTTATTCTTTGCATTGCAGTTTAAAAATTCCTCTAACTTAAGTCAGTGGATTCGACGTTTTTAGCTTTGTGAATATTTAATGGCCTAATTCCCTAAAAACCCTGACATTTATCAAATATAACTTCCACAATGTGATTGTCATCTTTTAAGTTTCCATAAATTTTTATGTCAAACAAATTTATGTTTTAAAACAGGTAAATGTTTGATCACATATTTAAAATTACGTTGAGCACAAAGAGTAATCCTTAAATCATAGATTTGATTTTACACGGACTTAATATGGCATGAATCAGAATGTCCCACAAATAATGCAGTTTTTATTCTTTGCATTTTAGTTTAAAAATTTAAAATAAAATATTAATACGTCACGAAACTAAGCGTCATATATATAATCTGTATTGTATTCGGATTAGAGCTTAAAAATTGCTCTAACTTAATTTTACACGGTCAATGTATTGGACGTTTTTAGCTTTGTGAATATTTAATGTCCTGATTCCCTAAAAACCCTGATTTGTATCAAATAAATTTCTACTGTGTGACTGTCATATTTAAGCTTCCATAAATGTTTATGTCAAACAAAATTTATGTTTTAAAACAGGTAAATGTTTGATCACATATTTAAAATTACATCGAGCATAAAGAGTAATCCTTAAATCATAGTTTTGATTTTACGCGGACTTAATACGACACGAATCAGAATGTCCCACAAATAATTCTCTATATGATTGTCATATTTTCATAGTTTTTATTCTTTGCATTACAGTTTAAAAATTCCTCTAACTTTAGACTGTGTATTCGACGTTTCTAACTTTGTGAATATTTAATGGCCTAATGATATTAAAAACCGTGATTTTTTTTAAAAATAAACTTCTACCGTATGACTGTCATATTTTAATCTTCTATAACTGTTTTATGTCAAACAAAATTTATGATTAAAAAAAAGTTAAATGTTTGATCACATATTTAAAATTGCATTTTGCATAAAGCGTAATCCTTAAATCATAGTTTTGATTTCAAGCGGACTTAATACGTCACGAAACTGAACGTCATACAAATATACTGTATTGTATTCTTTGCATTAGAGTTTAAAAATTCCTCTAACTTTAGTCAGTGTATTCGACGTTTTTAGCTTTCTAAATATTTAATGGCCTGATCCCATAAAAACCCTGATTTTTATCAAAAAAACTTCTCTATATGACTGTCATATTTTCAGCTAGCATAACTCTTTATGTTAAACAAAATTTATATTTTTAAAAAGGTAGATGTTTCATCACATATTTAAAATTACATAGGGCATAACGATAAATCCTTAAATCATTATGTTATTTTATGGGGAATAATTACGGCACGAAACTGAATGTCCTACAATAAAAATGTGGATATTATTCTTTGCATTACAACTTAAAAATTCCACTAACTTTAGTCAGTGCCGAAATAAAACTCTTACAGTGCATATGAACTTAACTTTTATCCAGCTTTATGAAATACAAAAAAAAATTATTCTTTTAGTCATAATGATTCTTTTTAGTTGAAAATACTTCCTTTTCATTACGAAACTTTCTTGTAATTTCTAAAAGTAAATACAGTCTTCAAATGGTTTCCTTTGTATCATAGCTAAGTGATTACTATTTTAAAGATATAAAGGAATGCTAAATGAAAGCAAAATTATGGAAGAAAATGATCCAAAGGTCATATTTTTCTGCATTCTTTTTAACTTGTTTAGGCTATAAATGTTAACGGTCCGAGGCAGCCTAGTCGTAGCGCTTTATACTTTGAACGGAGAGAGCTTGGCTCGTATTATATTTTATGGTATTATATATATATATATATATATATATATATATATATATATATATATATATATATATATATATATATATATATATATATATATATATATATATATATATATACAGTGGAATCTCGATCTATCGTTTTTCAAGGGACTGATTGAAATGAACGATAAATGCGGGAAAACGATAGATGCGGAAACATAACAAAGCAGTATGATCGTTGGGACTAGATAAAATGAACGACACATACGGAAAACCGACGGATCCGAAAACGATCGATCGAGATTCTATTGTATATATATATATATATATATATATATATATATATATATATATATATATATATATATATATATATATATATATATATGTGTGTGTGTGTGTGTGTGTGTGTTTGTTTATGTATCTATGCATAATCCCGACAAGGGCTATTGAATGGCTTCGTGTGTAAGCCGAGTATAAGAAAGTTAAATCTGTAGCCCGGAAAGTCTTTTCTTTTGGTCTGTGGGAGGGAGAAGGTACGAGCCCACCAAATGTTGTCCCTTGGGATTGAAAGTGCTCAGTAAAAATAGTTGTGGCATTTAACTAAGACTGAATCCGACAACCTGCGGTGCCCTAAAATACTAGAGACACATTCCTTAGTATTTAGCTATCTATAGGGGGCATAAAGCACAATAAAAACAACAACAACCTAAATGTTTTAACCCTTTCAGGGGCAATGATCTCCACCGTTTGCTTGGTGCAGATTTTCCCCCCGAATTTTTTTTTAACCTAAAGAATCTTGAAAAATTTTCCAATTAAAGGTTGCAAAATGTTTTTACTTCTTTATACTGATGCCAGATGGCAGTACTAATCATTTTTCTGGTCATTTAACTGGAATACATTGAATGCAAGTGGGAAAAAAGACTAGATTTAAGCGTTTGCACTGTGCAAACGGCGCCCGTGAAAGGGTTAAGGTGATTCGGTACCCTTTCAACTTTCGTTTATTTTAAGTTTTACGGTGAAAGTTTTGGTTACATTATACTTTAATATTAATTTATAAATTTGGCGAAAGGAAAGAAAATAATGTGATATTTCTTTTGGCTGTGATGCTAGTGTTTACATCCATGGCCATTGAGCTGTCCCCTTAAATTTATGTCATCATGCAGAAAAACTTTAACTTCTTTAATAATGAAGATACAGCTTTGAAATTTCGTCAGTATATTTAGAAATGGTATATGAATAATTTGAGACGATAAAAAAAATTCGATATTTTGATGATATTTAGGGTACTGTATCCCCTTAACGTAGCACGTTTAAAAAAAAAAAATAATTGACGATATTGAAATGAATTCTCGAGAACAAATGTTTTAAAGTATTAAGAATTTCCCTCATTAGTAGATGGATATTTTGAACTCAGTTTCATGAAAAGATTTTATAGCAAAGTATCAAACAGCACAAAGCCTTTGACCTTTAATTTTTATGTTATTTTGTATCAAATAGCAAATAAATTAAAGATATCCATTCTAGGACCAACAGCTTTTAAGAAACAGAATAAATTAGTGATAAAAATTATAATATTTATAGCTAGTAATAAAAGCACGGGTTCCGTTTTAACATTAAATGCTGCTATAACATTTATTCAGTCGTTTAATTGTTTTTAAAGGCATTATATCCTGCAGTGACGCAAATAAGAAAATCCATACGGCTAGCAAAAAAAAAACTGCAATAAATCAATTCCCATTAAACCACTTTTTAGCAGCGTCCATTCAGATAATAAAAACCTATGTCTTCTAAGAGAGAAATTTTTTACACCACTTTACATCTCAGGAGAGCTTTCGAGATCAAATATTGCTCCATGGTAACTTTTTCACTCTAAAAATTTTATAGCCGCTCCGAGGCACATTAACTTTAACTGTGTTCCCGAAACTTAATTACTCGTAACAAACGCAGCATCGGCTTATTGTTTGTCTGGACAGCCCCCGACAGAATCGGGTTTATTGGGCACGATGAGAGGAAATGGAATTCGAATTGGCGGAGGGTTTCGTGTCTTTTCTATGCACGACATTGTGTCTGGAATGTTACTTGTTGTCTGCTTTAGACACATGTTCGTTGCCTACTGAGAAATTGACTTTTTTTTTAATTGCTTCAGAGTATTACATCAAATTAAACCACATTCAACAATTTTGTCTTGTTTTGCTATTACTGTTTTGCTATTACTTGTTTTCATTTAATTTTAGCTGTAGCTTTATAATGCAAGCCTCTATCAAGACGAATTATTAAAAGTTTATGTAAAAAATGTCCGAAAAAGGAAGTATTGATGTAAATAGAATTTTGATCTAATATCAGTCTTGAAATCCAATTTTAATTTTAACTTTTTATTACCATGTTTTTATTAACTCGCTTTCTTGTTTGTTTGTTTGTTTGTTTGTGTTTGTGTGTAATTGTCCGGTACAAATCTTGCAATCGATTTTTATCTAACTTCCCGACTAGCTAGACATTTGAAACTTTTAGAATAGCTCAGAACACGATGCAAATGCATTATTTTAATACTTTTAGCCGTCTTTAAGCATAAATGAATTCATTTTCAGTTAATTTTGTTTTGTAGACTGGTGCAGCCATCTATCGGCCGGGACGGGAACAAAAAGTTAAACGTAACTTCCAATTAACTTCATTTTCTTCCAAGTTGATGGGATAATTCATCAAAAAAATTTTTAAAAAGTATTTATTAATAGAGTTTAAATGATTGAACAGAAAATTTAAAAAGTTATAAAAAGTTATATAAAAAGTTCTTTTTATCTTGTAATTACTTAATTTCAGCTTGAAATTTAACTTTAATTTAATCTCTTCTGTTTTAGCTAGAAATATAATTTTAAAAAACTAGGTAGCCCGTGCGAAAATTTCGCATGCGAATAAAATGCATCAAATTTTATAGCGTGGTGAGTGATTCGTAGTAGGATAAAAGAAGAACCAGTTCATTGGTAACCATTGTTTATTTGTCAGATAAAAATGGTGGAGAAAGATAGTACAAAACCGATTACAAAACACTTTTGGACACTACTGAAGTGAAGCATAACGCAAAACAGGAAATGCGGCGTACGTAAACGTCAGCGTCAAAACACATTTGAAGACAATATTTTTTGTCAAATAACAATGGTGGAGAAAGCTAGTACAAAACCGATTACAAAACACCTTTGGACAGACTACTGAAGATGAAGCATAACACAAAACATAAAATGCGTCGTACGTATACGTAAGCGTCAAAACACATTTGAAGACAATATTTTTTGTCAAATAACAATGGGGGAGAAAGATAGTGCAAAACCGATTACAAAACACCTTTGGCCACACTACTGAAGATGAATCATAACACAAAATATAAAATGAGTCGTAAGTATACGTAAGCGTCAAAACACATTTGTAGACAATATTTTTTTTTCAAATAAGAATGGTGGAGAAAGGTAGTACAATACCGATTTCAAAACACCTTTGGACACACTACTGAAGGTGAAGCATAACACAAAATATAAAATGCGTCGTACGTATACGTAAGCGTCAAAACACATTTGAAGACAATATTTTTTGTCAAATAACAATGGTGGAGAAAGATAGTACAATACCGATTACAAAACACCTTTGGACACACTACTGAAGGTGAAGCATATCACAAAACAGAAAAGGCGTCGTACGTATACGTAAGCATCAGAACACATTTGTAGACAATATTATTTTAAAGTCTAATGCGGAGGTACTTCTCGTTAGATATTTCCTTTTGTTATTCACCGCAAATTTACTGGCTACTTTATTATGGGAGCACCATATACGTAGGTGAGCCAGCATTGTTCCCTATGAGGGGGATGACACGGGAATGACCAAGTCTTTTTCGAGATTTGAACCCAAGTCCAATGAGTGAAAGCTTAGAACGCTAACCACTACACCCTGTGTGCGGCTTTGATGACAATATTTAAAGTTAAATATGACACATGGAATTCACAGAAAATGGGATATTTACTCTACAAAACATATTTCTACACAATATGTTTGTACGTGCCGTATTGAAGCATCTAGTGAAAGAATTCTAGGGCTCAAAGTCAATTTTTGACTTCGATTTGTAAGCAAACTGTACAATGTGTCATTCTAAATTAACAATTCATCAGAAGCGGCAAACTTAATCTTTAAAATGTCAGCTCATTTATCGATTTTGGTTAAGTATTTAAGGAGAAAAAGGGATCGTCAGAAAAAATCACCTTCTAGAAATAACATATATGATGATTAAATCTAACTTTCAAAGCTTGGAAAATGCAATATGGAGAAAATACTTGAAATGCAAGAGGGAAAAAGATGAAAATTCAAGGATTTACTTGTTATAAAGTATTTTTCTATTAGCTTTTAGATAATTACCACCCTAAATTCGATCTTACACTACTTCATATGTTTTTAGAGAATTTGTAATTACTGGTTTGGGAGTATATGTACATACATACAAATAAGCCCCATTGTTCATTTTCCTGACCGCTGGTTAGATAAATGAGAATTTCTAAGCTTGCCTTTCACTAAGAAAATTTAAATAGGTGTGTAAATAAGAAATGTTCCACGGTTATATAATCAAAAACAACCATTACATGCTCTTTCGATTTCATTGACAGTTTTTGAGGCAAGTCTAGCTTGATTTTGAACCTTATCAACCTTCTTGTTGATTTTGCCGTTCATGAAAGCAATGCATATTCAAAAATTGTGGATCTCAATGATATTTCAATTTTTCGAATTCTTGCTAACCGTTTACCAGAAAAGACGTCATTCAGTTGCAGAAGAAAACGTGGGCATGATGTCTCTTACAGACAAATGTTACCTTAAGGCTACTGTGTACTAACCTTATTGGATTTGTGTACCTCAGCGTTAACTTATGGAGAAAATGTGTCCAATGATTGCCATTGTATTTAAAGACTTTTTTAAAAAATTGTACTCAGTAATAGAAAAAGAAAGTTTACACCTTGGGACATTTTTCGTTTTTTTTTTAAATGCAAGTATTTTTTTATTTAAATTATTCGGGGGGGGGGATCTAGTCTAGTTTGATTTAACCGCTCGTCAATTCCTTTGGTGGACGATATTTAGAAAATGAATCATGTTGCAAGGTGCAGAAATGTTCAGGCTATCTGAACATACCATTTTATTTGATTATTAGCATATATGTGGCTGTCAATAGTAAACAAATTTTCTCCGTAGGTTAACATTGAGGTGAGCAAATCCAATAGGGTTAGTACATAGCAGCCTTAACTTCACGGATCCCATGTTCTAAATTTTACATGCCTACCATGCTCTCTACTTCAACAATCATGCTACAGTAGATGACGTTAAAGTGGCGGCCGTGGCATGGTCAGTCTCAATAGAAATGCATCTTTAAGGGGCAATGTAGGTCATGAAAGTGCTAACTAATTATCAACAATTAATTAGTTATGGTCAGAGGTAGACTAGTGGTAGGGAGTTGGGATTAGGATTAGGGGTCGTCAGTTCGAAAACCAACAAATGCCATTAAATACCCACGTGTCTAGGCCGAAAATGGATACTTTAAATATGTAGATCGAAAAGTCCTTCTATAAGATACGAGAGGGTGGGAGAAGGTCCGAGTCCCCGCAGATGTTACTACTGGAGGAGGGGTGGCTCGGTCAAAACTCGGTAAAACTATATAAATATATATATATATATATATATATATATATATATATATATATATATATATATATATACAGTCGAACCTCCATATATCGAACTTCCCTATATCGAATTTTTCTATATATCGAACTCTTAGCAAATCTCCATGTTCATTACATAGAAAAATTGTTTCTATATATCGAAAAAATCTCTATATCGAAATTTTTTTCAAGACAAATTGGGAGATTTTATTCCACTTTAGAATAAAATCTCCCAATTTTTGGCATTTGAAACAATACGTCGTGGACTTCAATTGGCGGATAATGTCCCTGATGAAGATTTTAGTGGACTGAATAAATACGAACATTTCTTTGAACTTTCCGCAAAACTAACTGTTCAGCAAGATATTCGTAGTTTTTTTTTTAAAGAATGTAACTGTGATCATTGTAACCACTGTCTGCATTATTGTTTTTTAAAGATATGTAGTAATCAATAAATCTTTCATATTAATTCATTTTTTAGTTATTAACTTTCATTTAATGGGATTCGCATATAAATTAGAAATGGGGTTTCTTATACGAAAATTAGCTTTAATTTTTTTTTAAGGAGAATTATGATTAGACTAAGCTCAATTCTATATATCGAAATTTCTATATATCGAATTTTTTTCGCGCATTTTGCTACTTCGATATATGGAGGTTCGACTGTATATATATACTATATATATATTGTCACGCAGAGTGACAATATAAGAGCACGCACTGGTCTGGTATGAGGTGTGTTTAGAAATCAGCAAGACTTCAGTTAAAATAATTACGTTTATTTTAAACTTTAATAAACATTTAAAAATATTAAAAGCAATAACTTAAAACATTTGTATAATCAAAACAATCTCACACAGAGACTTCTAACATATGAATCTCACTAGCTTGTGAGTTCAACTGTGTCTGCTGCAAGCGGCCCCATTGCTCTAACTCGAGCAGTATTTATACAAGCCAGTAACATAACATTGACATATTTGCATAAAATATATTGGAAAGGCAAAATAACAAACCATGGGGAAAATAAACGAAAAACAACATTTCTCATATGTATGACGTCAAAGTTGCTGTGACGCCATTATTTGTTAGATAATCAGTGCAACATCAGTCTAAAACGATAGCATGAATGTCGGAAAGTAATACAAGTAAATGATCTAATAAACTGAAGTTTAGATAACCCTTTTAAGGTTCATTTTCTTAACATATATATATATACACTGAGTGGTCGAATTATTATGACCACCCCCACAATGTTGGACCCACTTTTGCCCTTATTACTGCATGAATTATTCTTTGCATGGATTCTATGAGATGTTGGTAGGTGGTGTGAAGAATTTGAGACCATATCAGATAAACTGAACATTCCAATTCCTTAAGACTTGATGGTACTGGATCCAGCTGTCTGATGCCGCTCTCGATCTCATCCCACAAATTCTCAATTGGATTGAGATCTGGTGATTGTGCAGGTTAGCGAAGCAAGGAAAATTCTCCTCCATGCTCTTCGAACCATCTGAGGACAATGCCAGCTTTATGACAAGGAGCATTATCCTGCTGGAAGCATCCATCCCCGGCAGGGCACATCATTAACATAATTGGATGTACTTGATCCGCGATAACACTTAATGGGGCACACTACCTTTGACTACACTGAAATGACCGTAAACATGAACAAATTCGAGCTACTGAAACTCCAATAATATTAATATATATATATGTATATATATATATATATATATATATATATATATATATATATATATATATATATATATATATATATGTATATATGTATATGTATATATAATATATATACACTGAAGTGCCACTGAATTAGGGATAGCAAAGCCTATGCAAATTGTGTAGCGCTGCGCATCATGTATGCGCAAGTGAGGGCGCTATGGTAACTGCATATATAGCGCGTACTGTGGTTGTTCTGAATTAGTTGTTGGAATTGCCAGTATGGGTAAACTGCCTGATTTAGACACCTTCGATCGCGGACAAATCGTAGGTGCGCGACGCATGGACCATTCAATTTCCGAAATCGTCAGACAGCTAGGATTTTCAAGATCGACAGTGTCAAGAGTATACCAAGAATACATGGATGGTGGAAAAAAACTAGCGATCGGACAAACTGCAAAGGAAAATTAGCCTTGACAGTGCGTGGTGAGAGACGGCTCAGGCGTATTGTACGTAGCCAGCGAAGCCAAACATTAGCTCAAATTACCACCCAGTTTAATGACGGTGCCAGTCGTACAGTCAGTAAACGGACTGTGCAACGCTCGCTTCACCGTATGGGTTTCGGGAGCCCTCGACCTACGAGAGTACCATTGCTCTATACTCGCCATCGGGCTGCACGTCTTGCCTGGGCAAGAGAACACAGAGAGTTGCTGGGTGATCACCTCCATCCGTTTATGCTGTTCTGTTATCCGCACGGTAATGGAGTTTTACAGCAAGACAAATGTACTTCTCACAAGTCCCGGTTGGCTACTGACTGGTTGCATGAGCATTCCTCTGACTTCTCTGTCATGAATTGGCCACCAAGAAGCCCAGACTTAAATCCTATTGAGCATCTTTGGGATGTTTTGGAACAAGGCGTGAAAGGCCATTACACAGCACCAAAGAACCTTACTGAATTATGGACAGCTTTAGCAAATATTTGGCAAGCCATTCCCGTGGAACGTTTCCAGAAACTTGTTGAATCTATGCCTCGTCGTGTGGCAGCCGTTATCAAGGCCAGAGGAGGCCCAACTCGTTACTAGGTAGGTATCCCTAATTCAGTGGCACTTCAGTGTATATATATATATATATATATATATATATATATATATATATATATATATATATATATATATATATATATATATATAAAATAAATATATATATATATATATATATATATATATATATATATATATATATATATATATATATATATATATAATTTTCTTGTTTTATATCAAAATTTCAATTCTTCAGTTGCATTTTATACAAAATAGAACTTGTAAATCCATAAATAACTTTTAGATTTTATTTTTAAATGTACACGTTACTAAAAAGGGGAAAAAATCATTGAATGTTTCGCGCATCATAAAATTAAGAAATATGCATACAGAAACCATTTTTTGGTCAAATAAAATTAATAATATACTCAAGTTTAATGTAAAACCAAAAAATATACAAAAAAATAGTTTAAATTGAAAAAATTACATAAAATTAGAAAAAAATTAAAATTTAGCAATTTTTAGAATTATTTTCAAGTGTAAAAAATTTTTGTAGAAATTTATTTTTATTTTTTTGGTTTTAGTATGTAAAGAAGCTTAAAATACAAGTATGATAAAAATTTTGTGTGTCTAGAACACATAGTTTGGAAGTAACAGTGCGCGTAATCCAAAAATTTATATATTTGAGAAAACTGAAGTTAAAGTTGGAATATACATGGCTATGGCAACAGAGTGAGCTTTACATAAACTCTCATAATTCGAGAAATAATGCGAATTTTTGTATGCGGTTTTTGCATATTGTTCAGAAATGTCCCAAAAATCAGAATGTAGCAAAAACCAAAAATCGATTTTTTGAAGTTTTAAAGGTGGTGTGCCCCCTTAAATTCCCTTGGACATTCAGACGTTGTTTCAGAGGAATCAAAGGACCCATAGAATGGCAAGAAAATATCCCCCAAGCCATAATAATGCCTCCACCAGCTTGAAGTTTTGTGGCAATGCAGTTGGGGCCCATGCTTTCAGGATTTTTATCTCCATATTCATACCCTGCCATCTGTATGGTGTAATTGAAAACACGATTCATAGGACCACATGACCCTTTCCCAGTCATCTACTGTTCAGTCCTTGTGCTGCTTTGCGAACTGGAGACGTTTAGTTTTGTTCCAGGTAGACAGTAGAGGCTTTGGAACAGGTCGTCGCCTTCCTTAGCCTATACGGCGTGATGTCCGGCGAACAGTTCTTTCAGAGACGTTCGCAGTTGCTCCTTGATTAAGATTCCCCGCTAGTTGACGTACTGTTGCTATTCTGTTGGACTGAACAACTCTGGCAAGTCACCTTTCAGATCGACAATTCAGTAGTCTTTGAAGACCACAAGCCTGACGTTGAGACCCGATTTTCAGCTTGGTATCCCACTCGCTATAAATATTAATAACTGTTGCTCTCGAATACTTCATAAGTGCAGTCGTTTTGCTGATACTGTTTCTGACGCTTCGAGCGCCTACAATCATCCCGCGTTCAAACTCAGTTAAATCCCGTTTTTTACCCATATCTTTGCTAGTAACACGGTACAATTGATGGTTCACTTATCCTGCATTCCCTTTATATAGCTATCTCGCCCTCAAACGGCAACACTGTGATACAATAGCTCATTTTATGCTCATTTGCATAAAACTATCAGGTGGTCATAATAAAGTGGCCACTCAGTATATATATATATATATATATATATATATATATATATATATATATACAGAGGCTGTTCACACATTTTTTAGACGATGCATATTGTATTCACAAAACTAAATTGCATAAAATTCTTGTGTTTTAAATGTTCTATATGACATCCCTTATTCTGAACTATCTTTCGACACCGCAATTTCCAGGATAATAATGTCTTTTGAAGTGTCAGAAGAGGTATTCTATCCCAATTCTCCTGAACAGCTTTCCAGAGTCCTGTAATGGTTTTGGGACGACGTTTGGATAATGCAGATTTTTAAAGTCCAAAAGCACAAGAATCCATAGGTGATACATCGGGAGATTTAGTAGGGATATCAGTGAAGGGTATGGCCCTCATACCATTTTTTTGTTCTATTTCTTTTAGGAAATTTACAGTGGATTTTGATGTGAGACTGCTAGCTTTGTCCTGATGGAGTCTCACAAATTGATGGCACTGGTGGGTAAAGCGATGGTATTTCATTCAGAAAAATTGGCGATAAAATATGTTCCTGATAGTATTTGGAGTTAATCTTGACATTTTTTCCCACTCTCTTTATTTTTAACAAGCCATTATAAGAAAAACCAGTAACAATCATGAATCCCTTAGAAAAACTTTCTTTCGATTCTTTGAACCATGTACTTAAATTTTTTTCCTCCCCTTTTATGATAATAAATGGCTCTTTTTTTGTTGCAATCATTTAAATACACCCATGATTCATCTATTGTGACAATTGTTTTCCATTTTTCTTTGGATAAGTGTTTCACATATAGAATTCTGCAGCGTGTCCTGCGTTCAGCGATATGATTTGGAAGAAGACGTTGCACATTTCGCATGCGTTGCACGCACGTCACGCATGCGTTTTTTCGCTTTCTTAAGATTTAAATCAACGTTTATCATTTTGTTTACAGTGGACATTGAGCATTTTAATGATTTTGCAACTGTTCTTTGACGAGGGGGATTTTCTTTTAACATTAAACAACGTACCTTTGCAATAGTCGAAGATGTCCGTTTTTTACTTGGATACTTGTTTGGAATTTTTGTCCCACTTGAGGCTCCAATTTGACGTTTTTTTCCTTTCTTGTTGATGATATTACCTATCGACGCTTTAGATATCACAAAACCATTACTCTCACATCGTTTTTGGATAACGGAGTATGCATATTTCTCTTCGGAAAGAGCATAAATGTAGCCTTCGAACCACTGCTTTGTTAAAAACGCCATTTTGAATAAAAACAAAACTTTCAAGCCGCAGATGATAATTTTGACTTTTAAAAACATAGTACAATTGCAATTATTTCTTTTGCAGCAAACGAATTTTTATTACCGCTTACCAAAATCGTCTAAAAAATGTGCGAACAGCCTCTGTATATATATATATATATATATATATATATCACTGCTCAGAACAATTAGGGGAACACATGGTTTTAACGAAATTAAGCAAATACTTACACCGATAAGTAACATAAAATAAATCATCCATAATTTAAAACCTAGCAGGAAACAGAAGAAGAAAACTTCTTGTGCAAATCAAAGTTCATGACGTCAAAAACCAGAAAAAGAACATAAGGGCGGAAATCGGGATGTTGCAGAAACGCCTGTTTCACTGCCTTAACTGTGAAATTCGATTGCTCAATTATTCTTTTTGAGAAAAGGGGACTTGAAGATGTGTCAACAACGTGATTCACCGGAATCCATGGTATGGCTTATTATAGGAAGACTTGAATCCGGGAAACACAACGTAGTGTCGCGGACGCTGTTGGAGTCGCCAGAAGTGTCGTAGCAAGGCTGTGGAATCGATTCCGAGAAACAGGGAATGTTAGACGTCGACGAGGGCAAGGTCGGCCACGCGCCACTACATCAACTGATAACCGGTATATACTGTTAACAGTTCGTCGAAACAGAACATACAATGCTACTCAGCTGCAAAGACAGTTGCTCTTGGCAACAGGACGAAGGGTTTCCAGCCAAACAGTACGTAATATGCTTCATCAGGGAGGTCTCTATGCACGTAGGCCAATGGTCTGCATTCCGTTGACCTCACGCCACCGTGCGGCCCTAAGAAGATGGGCTGCTGAACATCGAGATTGGGAGCAACATGATTGGAGCCAAGTGCTGTTTACAGACGAGTTCCGATTCAGTCAGGAGTGTGACACCCGACGTGTTTTGGTATGGAGGGAAAGGGACACTCGAAATAACCCCACATTCGTTCGTGAAAGGTCACAATACAGACGATCTGGTTTTATGGTATGGGGTGGAATCCGCATAGGTGGACGTATTGACATGCATATCATTCGGAATGGTACTTTGACGGCCCGAAGGTATGCGGACGAGATACTGAGACCTCATGTCATATCTTACGCTGCAGCCATTGGAGATTCCTTTGTTTTCCAGCATGATAATGCCAGACCGCATACAGCTCGTCTTGTGGAGAACATGCTTGAAGCTGAAACAATACAGCGTATGGAATGGCCAGCGTGCTTTCCTTACCTGAATCCAATCGAGCATGTTTGGGACATGTTCGGACGACGCAATGCTGCGAGACCAAGGCCTCCTTTTACTCTCCGAGACTTCGAGATTGCACTTCTTGAGGAGTGGAACAATATTCCCCAAAGTCTTATCGATAACATCACCGCATCCATGAAAAACAGGTGTGCAGCAGTCTTACCTGTTCGAGGAGACCACACGCCATATTAAAAATCTTGCATCATTTCTAAACAATACTTTTTTTTATCGTTTACATGTAACCAAATTGTTGCCCTAAATCATCTTTTCATGTTTTTTTCCATATTTTCAAAGAATTAAAGCTTAATTACAAATTTTTTTACGAATTTTTTTTTTTGCATTACGTATTGAGACGCGTGTACTATCCATTTTATGCCAATACGTGGCTGTCTCGCACGGTTTTCTTAACTTCTTTGTGTGCAACCCTAATTTTTTTTGAGCAGAGTGTATATATATATATATATATATATATATATATATATATATATATATATATATATATATAATATAATTTATATTTAAGTGTCATAAAGACCAATTTATTGTTTACTCTCTCCTCATCAAAAATCAATTTATTAAGGAAGTTGTTTACATTTTATAACATACAGGTAAGACGAAATATTTCCTTTACTAAATAAAAATATCATCTTATTACCTGAATATGTTAATAAATTATATGTCCTAGAATAATGTAAGCAAAGGATAACTATTAAAGTATATTTATTGTTGCTTCAATTTGTGTTGAGACTAAGCGTACGGGGAATTTCGTTATGTTATCTGATGGTATGGAATTGATTAGCGCAATTGAGAGTATGTGCTTGAGAGGTTAATGTCATTCCTATCGGACGGTATCAAGAAACAGTGTTTATCAGGAATGAAAAAAGTTTTACAATGTAATATTACAAGAGCTATTTGAAAGGCTTATATTGACTTACAAAGCAAGTTTTCTGAAACGGTCCAAATGCTTATTTATTACTTTCTGAGAGCATTGTCTGAGCCAGAACGATCGTCCTTGAGACTAGGCTTTTAACAATTCCGAAAGTTTAGATGGCCCACGTATGACATTAATCCTCTTTATTGCAGCATGTATCTTTATAAAATGGTATTCGGCTTAGATATTTTTGCAACAGTCCATCTCTATTTCTGGTATTTTATTGTGTGTGTGTATATATATATGTACTGTACAAAAACTAGAAGATAACAATAGTGTTGGGTTTTCTTCGACTATATTTGGGACTGACGATTCCAGACAATAGCGGACCTAGATTATTCGATTTATAGTCTTACATCCTACATTTAAACGAAGGAATCATATTTTCTATGAAATATTGTACTTTCAGGGTAAAAAAATCCAAAAATTTCAATTTTACATGTTAATACAGGTATTCTTAGGCCGTCTGCACACGGGGCAACTCAAAAGAAACTGATAACTGACTCGAATCACAAACCAGTCCGTGTTGAGTCGTAACCTATGTAATCGAATGGAGCCATGCACACGGCGCAACTGGTTACAAACCCGGACTCGAATCACAAACCAGTCCGTGTTGAGTCGTAACCTATGTAATTGAATGGAGCCACGCACACGGCGCAACTGGTTACAAACGCGGTCGACGGGTTTGTAACCAGTTGCGCCGTGTGCGTGGCTCCATTCAATTGCATAGGTTACGACTCAACACGGACTGGTTTGTGATTCGAGTCAGTTATCAGTTTCTTTTGAGTTGCTCCGTGTGCAGACGGCCTTAGACTTACGACCACGCGCACTTACGGCCGAAATAATTATTTTTATTTTTGTTTATTTTTATTTTTTCTCAATAATATTGTTTCTCGGATGTACAGTACATACCTATATATATTAAACTATTATTAAAAACATGATGCAATATTCTGCAATACTACACAAATTTAAGACGCAATAATAAAAATGTATGATGCATTAGTTTCGATATCCACACGATAAATCAAATAAACCTTCATTCGCGATTTAACAAAACAAGTGCGCAGTCGTCGCTTCTTATTATTATTGCATAAAAATATTACTAACTATTTTGTGTTGTTAAATATGTAGTGGTTCGATTTTCATATGTGAAGTTTAGTGCATAAACAATTGTATTCCCAGTATGGCTGGAAATAGTAAAATTGCTACCAAAAAATTGAAGTGTAATAGTATTAGATATGAAACAAACGAACCAGTAGAAGTAAAATAAAAATAATTACAAGATAAAAACATCTTTTTATTTACCATGATTTTAAATTTTCTGTTGAATCATATAACTTGACAATTCTATGTATTAACTAGCTGAAAACCCGCACTTCGCTACGGAGTACATTCAAATTAAAAACAACGGTCAATGTATGCAATTAATGCCAAAAAATAACTACATATATATATATATATATAGTTATATAGTTATAATAAATACGACGATCAATATATACAATTGATGTAGAAAAAAATATATATATTTATAAAAAAATCGTAAGGGATATTTTTATAGACACAATAATGTCCAATCGTCTGCCGCATTAGCAAGAAAAAAAATATTTTTTTTGTCTATTTAGTTGTTACGCACGTGACGATAAATTTATTGAAAGTACCAGAAAAATATTCACGTGATCAGCATTTAATAAATTAAATTCTAAAAATTAATCTTTAAAAATTCATCAAAAATCAGGAAATGGAGGTAAAAATTCGAAAAAAAATTCATTTTGAAGGAATTTTTATGATCTTTCTCGTGATATAAATTTTATAACCCTCAATGTATTATTTTAAATGCAAACGTAAAAAAAGTTTAAAAAACAGCTTAAAAATTTAATTAAAAAACATTTTTAGAAGAATTTTTGAAAAATATTTCTTAGTGCATCCCTACACTATTAGAAGAATCGCCATGCAAAATTTCAGCCCTTTAGGTCCAGCGGTTTGGTCTGTGCGTTGTACGTCAGTCAGTCAGTCAGTCAGTGAATGAATGAGTCAGTTACAGAACTGTTTTATATATGTAGATAAATACTTTAAAAAATTTTCAAATCTGATTAAAGATGGCTAAAAGTATTAAAATAAAGCATTGTCATCGTATTCGGAGCTATTCTAAAAGTTTCAAATTTCTAGTTAGTCGGGAAGTTAGTTAAAAATCGATTACAAGATTTGCAATGGACAAACACACACACAAATAGTTAATAAAAACACGGTAAAAATATGTGCATGTACATATATATAAAGGAAAATGTATTTGAAACTCGACTTACGACCAATGTTTTGGTCCCTATCTCGGTCGTAAGTCGAGGAATATCTGTAATTTCCTTCGGCAGAGAAATGTTGAAAACTTTTGAAAATTCAAGAAAATGACCTCCTACAAAGCTTCATTGTTGAGCACAGAAAAGGTATTTCACAAAATGGTAAGAAATAATTAACAATGACTCACGAATTATGGACAGCAAACATATATTTAGGTATTTATTTGATTTACATATTACAAAAACTATGATTTAGTTCCAAAATTGTCGTTCCCTCCCAATCTTTTAAATTGATAAGCAGTGGGTGATTTAGGTTTAATAATGAATAAGTTACTTCGATTTACTATGGTTTCTTAAATTTTAGTATTATGAGTAAACAATCCCCTGAGAATTTTGTATATTAAATTATTT
Organism: Dolomedes plantarius; assembly: GCA_907164885.2. Taxonomy (NCBI): domain Eukaryota; kingdom Metazoa; phylum Arthropoda; class Arachnida; order Araneae; family Dolomedidae; genus Dolomedes; species Dolomedes plantarius. The sequence goes on along the minus strand of OU015503.1, from coordinate 19,812,531 downwards.
TTTTATCAGTTTAATTACAAAGGGATAAACTTCGACCCACATTGGGAAGTTTTTGTCAGAAATTCATAACTAACACCTAGGAAGTGTTCTCTTAACCCTTTGAGGGGCAGTGTTTGCACAGTGCAAGCGCTTAAATCTCGCCCTTCTTTCACTTGCATTCAACGTAGCCCAGTTAAATGAGCAGAAAAATGACTTGTGCTGCCATCTGTTATCAGTTTAAAGAAGTAAAGTCCTATTACAACCTGTAATGGGAAAACTTTTGAAGATTTTTTAGGTTAAAAAAATCGAGGAAAAAATCTACACCGTGGAAACAGTGCAGGTTGTTGCCCCTCAAAAGGTTAACTCGGTTTTAAAAAAAGAGCTGTTTTGACATTCCATTTCATTACTAAACTTAGGTCTCTAGACAATATCAATGTCAATCAAAGAATATATGCTAGATCTTATATTGAAAAAAAATTATTTACGATTCGTATCTTACCAAGAACAAAATGGTAAGTATAAAAATATAAAAAAATCCTCTATACCGTTTTCTTTTCCACTTTTTTTCCACATTTGGGATACAGAATAAAGCTATCGCGACATATTTTTTCTTCTAATGTTGACGCAAACAACAATTTTGTATCTACCGGAGAAAGATCCAGAGATCCCCACACTGGATATGATCACAGATACCTGACACTGTGACCTAACACTGGATTTGAAAGTAATGGGTTAACAATTTGAGGTATTTTTAAGCAGAAAACATCGATTTCCCTTCTGCAAAGTCTTCTATACTTAATACCATGTTGCATGATATGATTTTTATTAAAGAAGATATTCATATTAATCAAAGCATATATGATAGATCTTATAACGAAAATATTATAAATAAGATTTGCATCCACCGAAAATGAAATACTAAGTACACAAATATTCAATAATCCTCAATCCCACTTTCTCTTCCGAGTTAACACCTTTTTTCCACATCTTGGGATACAAAATAAAGATATCACGTCCGATTCTAACATCTTTTTTCCTCTAATGTTGACGCAAACAGCAATTTTGTATCTGCCACAGAATATGACCACCGACACGTGACACTGTGAGCTAACACTGGATTTGAAATTAATGGGTTAACAATTTGAGGTACTTTTTATTAGAAAACATTGTTTTCTCCGCTACAGAGCCTATTATACTTGCTATGATGCATGGTATGCATTTTATTAAAGAAGATATTCATGTTTGTCAAAGCATATATGATATAGCTTACAATCAAAATATTATGAATAACATTTGAATCATACCGAAAATGCAATACTAAGTACAAAAAATACAAAAATCCTCTATCCCACTTTCTTTTCTGCGTTAATACGTTTTTTCCACATCTTGGGATCCAAAATAAAGATATCACGTTCCGATTCCTACATCTTTTTTTTTCTAATGTCGACGTAAACAGCAATTTTGTATCTACCAGATGATATGTCTACCGACGCGTGACAATGTGAGCTAACACGGGATTTGAAAGTAATAGGTCAACAATTTGAGGTATTTTTAAGTAGAAAACATCGATTTCCCTGTTGCAAAGCCTTCTATACTTACCATGTTGCATGGTATGATTTTTGTTAAAGAAGATACTCATGTCAATCAAAGCATGTGTGATATACAGCGTGTCCAACGAAGGAGGACCCTGATTTCAAAATTAAAAATCTCGGAAACAAAGATCTGTAGAATAATGCAACAAACGGTATGTTTCTCGTGAAAGCTGTCAGAATTTTATACACTAATTTTCGAAATAGTTACAAACGCTGCTAACAGATGGCGCTCCACAACCCGTATCAGCTTTCATAAATAAACTCGTAGTCTTTGCAAGCGGTCTTTGCAATCACTACATCACAATCTTTTCAAAATCTCCACCATTCGCTGCTCGGAGGTTGCGCAATAAAATTTACCATCACACCCTGTAGTATCTCAACAGAAATCGATTCAGCTGCCACACAGATCGCCGATTGAAGCTCATCTAGCGAGGTGGGATGGTTCCTGTAGACAGTATGTTTTAGTGTGCTCCACAAAAAATAGTCACAAGGACACAGGTCAGGCGAATATGGAGGCCATGCTGCGGCTCTATTGTGAGCCTGCTAACAGCGCCATCTGTTAGCAGCTTTTGAAACTATTTCGAAAATTAGAGTATAAAATTCTTACAGCTTTCACGATAAACATAATGTTTGTTGCATTCTTCTACAGATCTTTGTTTCCGAGATTTCTAATTTTTAAATCAGTGACTCCTTCGCTGGACACGCTGTATCTTATGATGATAACATTATGCATAAGATTTGAATCATACCGGAAATGAAATACTAAGTGCAAAAATATACATCAATCCCCTATCCTTCATTCTTTTCTGCGTTAACACATTTTTTCCGCATCTTGGAATACAAAATAAAGATATCACGTTCTGATTCCCCCATCTTTCTTCTTCTAGTGTCGACGCAAACAACAATTCTGCCAGTGAATATGACCACCGACCCGTGACACTGTGACCTAATACGGGATTTGAAAGTAATGGGTAAACATTTTGAGGTATTTTTTAGTAGAAAACATCAATTTTCTTGCTACACCCTTAAATTATGTATTCGCCATTATTGACAATCCTAGATAATTAACATTCTAAGATTTAGAAATATGAATTAAATTGTTTTCCTCGTGTGAAGTATTAATGACAAGAATATAGGAATGGGTTGCTTTAATATTAACTCTACTGTTGCAAAGTTATAAATAATTTCAAGTACAGGATATATATATATATATATATATATATATATATATATATATATATATATATATATATATATATATAAATATAATATATATATAAATATATATATATAAATATATATATAAATATATATATATATATATATATATATATATATATATATATATATATATATATATATATATATATATATATATATATATATATATATTACTTATTGACTTCTATACATGTGGTTTATCGGAAAATTATGCAAGATTTAGGTAGATAACTTTTAATGAAAAGAAACTTTACTGAAGCATAAAATTAATCATTAATATAATCATCATTTTCAAAAATATATTTCGATAATATGATAACCCCTGTGTCAAGTAACTTTTTAATTCCTCCTTATTGATGTACTATCAATAATCTATATATATATATAAAACAGTTCCGTAATTGACTGACTGATTGACTGACAGATAACGCACAGACTAAACCGCTGGGCCTAAAGGGCTGAAATTTTGCATGGCGATTCTTCTTATAGTTTAGGGCTGCCCTAACAAAGATTTTTGAAACATTCTTAGATTTTTTTAATTAAATTTTTAAGCTGTTTTTGTAACTTTCTTTAAAGTTTGCATTTAAAATTGTAATTTGAGGGTTTCAAAATTTATATCACGAGAAAGATCATAAAAATTCCTTTTATCATAAACTTTCTTTGATGAACATAGAAGAGTTATTCCACAAAACAATGAGAAATAATTAATACTGATTCATGAATTATGAACGACAAGAATATACTTAAGAATTTAATTAACTTACCAATAATTAAACCCTTATTTCATTCCAGTATTGAACATAATTTCCAATCTTTCAAATTTATAATTCAGCATGGGGGATTCATGTTTAATTATAAATAAGGTTGTTTAATTTATTACATTATTTTTAGAAATTGTGGTATTACGAGCAAATATTCCCATTAGAATTTTGTATATTAATTCATTTTCATTAGTTTAATAACAAAGGAAGAAACTTCAAACCAGATCAGGAAATCTTTCTCAGAAATAGTATATAATTAGCACTTATGTTATATTAACTCAGTTAATTTAAAGAAGGATGTTTTGACATTTAATTTCAACATATTCAATTTACGTCTCTAGAACACGTTTATGTCAATCAAAGCATGTACGGGGGATCTTATAATAAAAATATTATACATAAGATTTGCGTCATACCGAAAATAAAATACTAAGTAAGAAAGATTCAAAAATTCTCTCCCACCTCTTTTCTGCGTTAACACATTTTCTTTCCCACATCTTGGCACACAAAATAAAGATATTAAGTTTTGATTCCCCCATCTTTTTTCTTCTAATGTCGACGCAAACAGCAATTTTGTATCTGTCATGGTATATTACCACCGACGCGTGACACTGCGAGCTAACACGGAATTTGAAAGCAATGCGCAAACCATTTGAGGTATTTTTTAGCAGAATACATCGATTTCTTTCCTAGAAAATGGCGCAAAATAGTTTAGGAGCCACATATTTTTTAATTCATATCATACATACATATTTACCCTGCTGTTTAAAATAAATTTTCAATAAAGTGGAAAACTTCTTTTTTTTTTGCAATTCCTTTTTCTTAAAAGTTACATAAGTTTAAAAAGCATTAATGCAAACATAATTTCGGAATATTCACAAATAATAATTTATATCTCAAACAGCGTCCCAGGAGAAAAACACTGCCCCCTTGAGAAAGAATTGCTAAAACTTGTAATAACTAAGGAAGTTAGGTGAAGAAAAATGTTTATATGATTTAACATTGCTAATTCTCCCATTGGAATTCAAATCGAAAAGTTTTATCTCTGTATCTTTTTAAAAAAATTTAAACATAATTTTGAAAACATGTACAGATTTATTTATTCCTGAAATAATCAAACTGCAGTTCGGCATTTTGAAATGTAATAGAAGACGGAAAATTTAGAGAATGTACCTTTTGCGGACGTTATTTTCGGCGTTCGAGTTTGGAAGACGGCGAAATCATAATTAACTGAAGGTTTAGAGGAAAATACCACGTGCTGAAATAATACCTCTATTCTTTACACTTTCAGGTCCTGTTCATTTTCTGAATATAAATATTTTTAAAAATATGATTTAAATTTATTGATATAAATTAGAAACCGATCTGATGCCTTTCTAACTTATATCAATACATTTCAGAGGTCAGATACATATCAGAGGTTTAATAGATAGGCTTAGTCTCTTGCCTAACAGAAGTCTAATAGAAAGGTTTAGTCTCTTGACTAACAAAAGGTCTAATGGAAAGGGTTGGCCTCTTGACTATCAGGGGTTTAATAGATAGGCTTAGTTTCTTGACTATAGTCTAATAGATAACAGGTTTAAATAAGTATTGGTTACTATTAGAATGTTGCAAAAAAAAATCTCCTGTTGTAATTAATATACAAATATGATTTAGACGTCATTTTAAGCGTAAAAGAACACAAAAATTTTTAATGCAATAATTTTTTTTTGAAAATTCGAACAATTTTGTGTCCTGGACCCCTTAATTATTTATTTTGTTTGGGAAGCACTTTCTCGCTATGTCGCAAGGCTTTGACATATTTTCTAAGTGAAACTTTTTTATGTGGTCCGTGTTCACCACATAATTGTTTTCTTTAATATGCTGGGTAAAATTAGTTGTTATCGCTGTTTATGAAGTTTCTGATTTTTTTTTGTGTGCAGTCCCTATGTAGACTGATTAAACAGGTTTGACTGTACAAAGTATTTTAAGGGGAGGTGAGATCACCTTTGTACTCGCACAAATACATTGATTTTACAACCACGCTTAATGTGTTGTGAAACAGTTAGTTTGTTATTAATTTAAACCAATTTTTTAGGGTGAATTGTACAAAACATTATCTATTAGAAAACAAAAGCAGAATTCTTGGGAGATTATAAGAAATCATTTTATGTAAAAAAATAATGCTTTTTGAATAATGAATCTTAGGTCAATGCATTGCGCGCAGATTTTTTCAAAAACTATAAGAAAAATATATTAAGTTATTTGTATATATTCTATCCATAGGTTATACTTTAATCTACGACTAAAATAGTTACCATATTTCACAAAAAAATATTTTTTCAGGCAAATGTATTGTAATGTACAAGAAGTATCATAAAAATTTCTCAAAAAAGAAATTGCTGTAAAAAAATTAGTAATATCTACTTACCTAAATTTAGGTAGAAATTGTATAAACATACTAGATATACACGTATACAATATTTTAGCAGTTTGGGACCAATAGTTTTGAAGAAATAGTGCGCACCAGTTTGAAGATAACAGTTAGGAAAAGTGATTTAAAGTTTAAACTTTCTATAAATTACTTTACCATTATCTTTATGCATTTGGCCATAAAATCGGTTCTAATTATAGCATCAACTTTATTTTTCTAAAGATTCCTTAAATTTCATTCTTCAAAATTAAATCATAATAGAAAGTTTAGTTTTTTGAAGGTTTTAAGGTTATCTCTCCCCTTAAGTCATTTTTTGTGGCAATGAAAAATCTTTTTGTAGTTTGGTGACATTAACGCATTAAAAACCCGAATACTCACTTTTCACTATAATGTATTTCTAAAATCAGTAATGATGCGCGAGGAATCGAAATCGCCATTGAAAGTAGATAATTAGATTTTTTTCTAGCAGTGTACTGAGGTGTGGCAGCCTTGTAAAGGAAATCAATAATTGCATTGACGTTAAAAATAAAGTGCCGTTAAAATGAAACGAGTCGAATCATATTAATATTAAACTTAATTTGGGAAATACATTTAAATTTGTGCTCTGTGAAAATAATTATTTTAAAAAGGACAATAGGATTAAGTCGAATATTTTTTCATGTTGCACACTTGTTGAATTACTGCTGCAAACAAACGTAAAGAAAAGGAATATTTAACTGTAACCTTATATCACATATGCAACTATTTGCGCATGTCAAAGTTATATCATGAATTTAAATTGTATATTTATGACAGTCAGTTCATACCGCAGATAGAGAAATTCCTAAATTTAAGGGATGGAAATTTCTTCAAGTTGTGTTGTTTAATTACTTCTAATAAAAGCCATATACAGCTCGTTCATTACAACTGAGAGAAGGTTTAAATGCATTGTACTGGGATTTTTATTTTTAAAAATATATTTTAGGTAGTCTCTTCTAACGAAACTACCGCCGGTTATTAACGCAGGTTTACTTATCGCTGGTTACATCTTTTTTTTTTTTTTTGGGGGGGGGGGACGAATTTTTGTACTTTTCTGTTTAAGTGTTTACTGCTACTGCTTTCGGTGCACTGCCAAAATTATAACTCCCGACGGATTCTGAATTATTTCTTTCCAGAGGGCCGTTATTGAGGAACTTAATCCTACGTTAAAAGAACTGAAATACTGAATGAAACGTTAAAAAACTCATAAATTGCAGAGATTTATTATTGTAAATTAATTTTTTTACAATTCACCTATACTTATTCTTACAATCCACTACTCAGTGAATTAATTCCTCAAGGTGGGAGTCAATTCCTCAAAACTCATTTCCTCAGTGAGGAATCAATTCCTCAGTGAATCAATTCCTCAAAACTCATTGTTGAAAAACCTTTCAGTTTTCGAAATGAAAAAAATGTTTATAGAAATTTTTAAACGTAATGAGTATTGCCTTTCAATCTGAAAGGCTTATAAATGAAGACCATGGCATGGTTTTAGAGTGAAATGGTATAACACACCTCATACGAAATCAGAAGATCATCGTCTTTCAGTATTCCAACCAACCAGTTCTGATGGAAAGGAAAATAATTGCGAGCTCAAGGTAGCATTGTGGTAGCGAGCTGGCTTTCAGTGTTGAGGGCGCTCGGATCGCATCCCGATGTGCGGCATTAAATACATCCATGTCTAGGCCGGATATGGGCATTTTAAATCCGGAGAGCGAAAAGTCCCTTTATGAGGCCAGAGTAATAAGGAACACAACGTAATAAGGAACACAAGTGAGTTTTTATAAAAAAGATTATTAGATTTAAATTATTATATGTTCTCTTTGAGTTCAGAGAGGGTAGGAGAGGGTACGACCCCCCCCAGATATCGTCCCTGGGGATACTTATTCAGAACTGAGATGGCAACTAGCTAAGAAGGACTCCGACTGTTATGGTCATATATAAACCGGAGCCGCACACTTCAGCCCGAAGCTTATATGGACCTGGTCTGGAACTTCCCGCCAGGGGGCACTAGAAACAACAAGAAAAGAATTGGTTGTTGAAAGAAATTGATGTTGTAGTATACTTAGTTGTAGTATACCTAGTTGTAATATACGTAGTAAATTCATGTTGTAGTATACTTAGTGGTGTGAATAAGGTTACAAGCGATGACGTCCATAAGTGCCTATAAAACATGGATTTTAATAAGGTCGTTAAGAAAGATGAAAACAAAGATGGGTGGTAAAATGGAAGACGATTGGATTATATTATATCGGGAACCTAGCTTTTCCATCAAAATTATACTAAACTGTTAAACTTGCTCAATTAAAGCAGCTTGAAGTTAAAACTTATTAATCAAAATCTTGCTGTCTAATGGAATCAATTGTTTTGAACCCTACCCTTAACTGATACAGTTATCAAAAATATTTTTTTTAATCCGGAATGCTGGAAATTGCTCCATTACTGTGATATTTAATTCCATGCTAACACTTAAATTTGTAAAGAAACCTATTTGACAACTGTCAGACAAAAAAGACCCCTGCAACGGTTAGAAGCTATAAGAAAAATGCCCTTTGAAAATTCTTTTGTTTAGGTTGTCAAACAATAAGGCTTGAAAATTCAAGCTCTATGCGAGAAATGTTTAAGAATTAGAAACTTCGTCTTTCAATTGATATGATGAAAATACTATGTTAGGTATCCTTCAGTCGAAAATTATCAAAAGTTGTTCTAAAAAGAACTAATAATCTAATTTTCAATTGTACCGTTTTTGTTATTACATTTTTTTTTCCTTTTCTCAGTTGATCACTTAAACTATAGGCATAAAGTACTAAACTGAGATAGTGCAGCAGAGTTAACGGTGTAAATTAGCTTAATAAAATGTGTGTTAATTGAAGGAAGTAAATTTTAGCTTTCAGAAACCACGTGTTCTACTGTAATTCCTCTAGCCCAGTAGTAGTCAACCTTCCCCTGGTGGAGGATTCATCGAAGTTTTCAGAGAGCATGGCGGGCACAACCGATGGTTTTTGTATAACCGTTCATCATTATTTACATAATGGAGATATTTTTTATTCAACAGTACGTTGCCAACCTTTGAATATTATGTCAATGATTATGTTTTGAAATATAATGAAAGAAAAAGGAACATAAATAAAATTTTGATTATTTTGATTAATAAGTAGGTACATGGAAATAAAAAAAGGAGTTTAAATGGATTTATTACTTACAAATATTTTATTTAAAATTTCGGGAGAATTTTGAATCTGAACCGAATAATCAAATTTTTCTTAATTGGGCATTTAAGATGATGTTCAATTTCTTAAGCAATCGCCCAGGTGTTCATCAATAAGTTCAGATCTCCGTTTTGCTTTTATAATATTCATTGCTGTAAATAATGTTTCGCACAAATATGTAGAATCAAAGTAAGATTTTATTTTATAGGAAGCATTTTTAAGATTAGGAATTTTTTTACTGTCAACGATATCTCAAAAGTTCTCATCAGACGAATCAGACAAAAAATCAGACAACAGATGAAAGAAATTTCAAAATAAATTCGGGCATAGGGTTATGAACTTCTGCTCTAGCCTATTGCAGTTCATGTAAAGAGATGAATAAACAATGAAACTACTTTTTGAAGCATATCTTTTAAGTAAATTACCAATGGTATAAATATAGAAAGTAAAATGAATTCTAAAATACTTGTGGTACTTTAGTACTTTAAAATCAGTTCACATTAATTATTATTTTAAACATGTACAAAGCCACTTTATACACATTTAATCACTGCAGAGCTTATCATATCATCCATCCGGATCCTTTATACCAAAGCTTCCACATATTTGTTTGAAAGCCTTTGCATCATATAGTTGAGTTTAATGTCGGTAGAACTTGACATCAGGGAATTAATGTGACAAGATGATGTCGACAACAATAGGCTTCAGAGACTGATATTGTAGCTTAGCATTCTGAACGCATGATTTAGATGAAAATGTAAATGGCAAGTAGAAATAGGCAAATGTTGTCTAATATCTCTAATGCTATATGAAGCATTTTCAATAGTTTCTAAAAATCCAAAACATCGGCAATCTACGACGACCTAACATATGAAATAGTTTACGATATAAAATTAAGGAAATATCCCCCTAGTTAGTTCTTTTTAATGTTTTGAAATGTTTTTGACTATTCGACAATTTTAAAATTTAAAAAGGCATAATAAAAATAAAACCAAAGACATTCATATAACTCTTAGGCCGTCTGCACACGGGGCAACTCAAAAGAAACTGATAACTGACTCGAATCACAAACCAGTCCGTGTTGAGTCGTAACCTATGTAATTGAATGGAGCCACGCACACGGTGGAGCCACGCAACTGGTTACAAACCCGGTCGAAGGGTTTGTAACCAGTTGCGCCGTGTGCGTGGCTCCATTCAATTACATAGGTTACGACTCAACACGGACTGGTTTGTGATTCGAGTCAGTTATCAGTTTCTTTTGAGTTGCCCCGTGTGCAGACGGCCTTAATTTACTATCTATAATTTCAAACTATAAATGATTGAGATTTACAATCAACAACATATTCCCCCACATCGTTGTTTAAAGTATGCTATTCACGATAATTTTATTTGTTTTTTAATATTTTGAATTTATTTAATAATTTGAGGTATAAAACAACAACTTATTCCCCCAAATACAATAGTGTTTGGTTATTTAATATTTTGAATTTATTAAATGATTTGAAATTTAAAATTAACTGTATATTCCTTCATATCATTGCTTTAAGTTTGCTATTTGTGATGATATTGTTTGTTTATTTAATATTTTGAATTTGTTAAATGATTTGAGATTTAAAATCAACAACATATTCCTCCATATCATTTCTTAAAGTATGCGATTATGGATAATATTGTTTTATTATTTAATACTTTGAATTTATTACATAGATTGAGGTTTAAAACAACAACTTATTCCTCTATATCAAATATTGTTTGGTTTTATTATACTTTGAATTTATAAAATGATTTGAGATTTAAAATTACAGCATATTGACTCCATATAATTCATTAAAGTATGCTATTCTCTATTATATTGTTTTTTACTAAATATTTTGAACTAAAGAAAATTTGAGATTTAAAACAAAAACTTATTCCTCCATATCAAATACTGTTTGGTTATTTAATATTTTGAATTTAATAAATAACTTGAGATTTAAAATTAACAACATATTCCTCCATATCATTATTTACAGTGTGTGTACTCCGTAATACTGTTTGAGAATGTAATATTTTGAATTTGTTTTATTTTATGAAATTTCGGATATGTAGTACCGAACCATTTAAATTTTCGAAAAACAAAGATCCAGGCATTAACGACAAAGTTAAACTTTCTGTAAAATACACATTTGATATCCATTATGATAAATGTTTCGTTACGTCCATTTTTCAAATGAATGACAATCCGTACATTCAGAGTTATACCTTTTAACACTCACATGCTTTGCTGATATGCATAATGATGAAACTTCCACTCAAAATGTTTAAGTGGAAATACTTTTTAAGGATAACATTACAGCTTTTAACACACGCAGTAAAGCCTTTTAACTCAAAGAATTTATCCGACAAAGTATATGTGCGAAATGCTAAGAGGTATGTGAATAAATGATCTTTAAAAATTAACTATATATATATATATATATATATATATATATATGCGTATAAATGCTTCATCATTGAGAGGGTTACATGTACATTTATATATTAGTTGAAAAATTATAACGCTATTCATATTAACTTTTCTCGGTTTTAAATTTCACGAGCTTCATAATTTTGAAACGTTCAATACGTGTTTCTAATCATCAAGTACATTTCAAAATTATAATTTATTATGTAAATTCCAGTATTAAATGCATATGAGCGAATATAATCGATCCAGTATGTGTAAAATTTGCATGCAGCTTGATGGCTGTTACCATTTTGAAAAGAATAAAAGTCTTAAAATTTGTAATTAATGTGAACATCGAAATTATACTTCAATACTGTGGGTATATATATATATATATATATATATATATATATATATATATATATATATATGTGTGTGTGTGTGTGTGTGTGTGTGTGTGTGTGTATGCATATATATATATATATGGTATTTCTGCATCAGAGAAATAATACTAAAAATTTTCCACATACAAAATTAACCCGAAAAGAATGTTTTTTTTCCTACTTTCGGAGTTTAAAATTTATGCAGAAAGTTTTTCATAACTGCTGATATTGATTTCCTTTCCTATACAAAACAAAAGAAAACATAATTTGAATGTAAGCTATTTATTCATCAGATGTATAAAAAAAGCCATACATGCTTTAATCTTGAAGTTTAATATTTCTTAAACGAGACCTTACACTGCTTCAATGATTCTTACACGTATAATGATCTTCATATAAAGTGACATTTCATTACAAGAGTCACATAAATAAAAAAATTTAAAAAAATTCTCTATCTTCGCCCCCCCCCCCCCCCCCGTCGAAGAATGAAATGCTGTGCAGTAAAGAAAACAAACGGCTGCATATTATAAAAACACGCCTGCAGTCGTACGGTATTCACGTGAAGAAATAAAACAACCTGATAGCGAACGGGGGAAAATATTTAATATTTTCCTTCCCGGCGAACACCGATATTGGAAAATAGGGACAATCATGGACGTCGCATTTGTGCCGAATTTCATGGTCACTTCTGGGGGCAACGGTTGCCATGGCGACGACTGATGGAACTCGCCTTATTTCCCATTCCTTATCCAATTCTTCTTCTGAAGTTTACTTCCGGTTGTCGAGAAGTCAGTTTTTCTTGTTTGTTCTTTTTTTATTTTTTTTAATACTTTTCCCCGGCTGGAAAATTTCTCTCCGCGTAGATAAAACGTTCAGGTAGCAGGAAAAAAATAAAATGCGTGCCACATGTGCTTGAAATATATATTTTTTTATTCCTGTATAAAAATTGGAGAATGTGGCGACATCTGTAGACATTATATCGGGATTAAAGCAAGCGTGGATTTTCAATGCATATAAATATTTTTATCTTGTTGTTTTATTCAGGAAAGATGAATGAAAATAGAAAATGTTAATAGATTGAAAATACATATATCCAAAGATTTTTTATGGTAAACTTTTAGATTATAACTAGAATTATTTGAGCCGATAAATATCCTTTAATGCTTTATTCTAATCTGAAATTCATTAATCTCAAAAAAAAAAATTATTGTATTCCGCATATATTAATTGTATCTAATCATAATATTTTGTTAATTTATCATTATATATTAATATATAATTTATAAATATATTATTTATTTATATCTAATATATTATTAATCTCTTTCACCTCATTTTGTAATATTTATCATTAACTTCTTGCCATAATTTTTGACTTTGAAATCAAAAAGAGAACCCTCTGTTTTTAAACATGTGTTCCGATAGCAAAATTCACAAAACATTCCAAATTTACTGTGAATATATTAATTATATATAATCATAATATATTATTAATATATTATTATATACTAATATACAATTTATAAATATATTTTTTACTTATATTTAATATATTATTAATTTCATTCACCTCATTTTGCTACATTTATCACTAACTTCTTGCCGTAATTTATTTTGGAATCACACTGTGAATCCTCTATTTTAAATCATGTGTTCCGATAGCAAATTTCCTAAAACACGCCAATTTTATTGTGAATATATTAATTATATATAATCATAATATACTATTAATATATCATTATATATTAATATATAGTTTAAAAATATATTATTTATTTATATCTAATATATTATTAATTTATTCACCTCATTTTTAAAATTAATCGTTAACTTCTTGCCATAATTTTTGACATTGAATTTAAACTGTGAATCCTCTATTTTTAAACATGTGTTCCAATAGCAAATTTTACAAATCATGCCAAATTTATAGTGAATATATTAATTATATATAATCCTAATATATAATTAATATATCATTATATATAAATATATCTTTTATAAATTAATATTTTATTTAAATTTAATATATTATTAATTTCTTTCACCTCATTTTGTAATATTTATCATTAACTTCTTGCCATAATTTTTGACTTTGCAATCAAACTGTGTACTCTCTATTTTTAAACATGTGTTCCGATAGCAAAATTCATAAAACATGCCAAATTTATTGTGAATATATTAATAATAAACAATCAAAATATATATATATTATTAATATATCATTATATATTTATAATTTCTTAGACTTCATTTTGTAATATTTACATTAACTTCTTGCCATAATCTTTGATTTTGAAATCAAACTGTGAATCATCTATTTTTAAACATGTGTTCTAGGGTGGTTAGAAAAAAACTTCTTTTTATATTTTAGATCGCTAGAGTGCAGAAAAGTTGCCATTGGTATAGATGTTAAAAAAGCACAAATTATTATTTTTTTATTAATTTGTCTTCCGGTCGCGCAATGCCATCGAAGTTAGCAAAAAATTGTGAAAAACCTTAATTTTTCATAATTTTTTTAAGCACGCCAGATGGTTTTAATGGCGTTCCTAAACCATTAATTAACTACTAAAAGTATGTAAAATCAATATATTTGCACTTATTATACATTTGTTTCATATCTTCCGAACGCGTAACATAGTACAAAATGAGTAAAATTAGTAGTTTTTGCAAAATTTCAAAGTTTGACTGTTTAGTACCTTTTAATCATACGACTTTTAGAGATGCTATAGTTTAATTCTATTAAAATATTATATTAAAAATCCAAGCATATAAGATAAACTTTGATATTCAAATGGAATTTGGTTGCGCAGCTTCGTCAAAAACAGCAGAGTAGCCTACCTGGACAGAGAGGCGAGGCGTACGTGACGAATGCCAGCGATGCGCTCGCAGCCGGTAGCAGCCATTATCGTTGTCTGACAATTTTGTTGTTTGACAATGTTTCCTTTCAGATAATTTAGAAATTTTCTAATAGTAAATATTTGGTAATATTTTTGTTTCAATATTCAATTGTTGGTGCAGCTCTTCGCTCATTTTGTTTACAAAACGACCCAGAACTCACCACGGGGAGGTGGCTGCACTTCCGAGTTCCACCCACACCCTACCCAACCAACCATCCAATGTAGGGTGTGCTATTTACAATATGTACAAATTTATTTCGCTTTCTTTCTATTTATGTTTCCTTTCTAGTCTTTATCTATCGATAAACATCGAAATTCGGATTTGTGTGAAAAAGTTAGCATCGCTGAGGGTGACAGTAATGTGGTTCTAATATAGCCGTCTCTTTAACTGTGTCCACACACTTTACTTAAAGCTTCGGTCACTAGCTTAACGCATCTTTCAACTGCCTGTGTATCTTTCAACTGCCTAGCATGGGAAAGCATCTATAATCATAACAGCATTTAAGTCATTGCTCACATACTGTTTTATCTCTTCATTAGTCAATGTTCTTAACAGTGGAGGAAGAGTCAGTGTACTGGTGTTCCATTTGATAATTTCGGTATAGTCTTTAGCTTCAAAGTTTAGGTTTTGGTGGTTTAAAGATTCTGATAAAGTCTCTTTCAGATATTGCTTGCTTTGCCTTCATGATACGCCTAAAGCCCAGCTCTCGGATATGGTTTCTTTCATCAGTTACCATAGCCAAAAGTAAATTATCGGATGGTCAAAGTAAGCATTCCGTTGTAAAACGGGATCAACAACTTGAAGCAGCTCTTCTGGTAAGTACCTTGTAGATTTAATAGTTTTGTAAACATGTCTAGGCCCATCTGTGAATTTGCGGTTTATTTTTATGGCAAACCACATAGGCATATAACATTTGAGAATGAATGTGACAATTTCTATCAGATTTTCAGAAGGGCTTGACACACTGATGTAGAGGCGCAAAACTCGGTTTGCAGTAGTAAGCCATCTTGAATGTGACATTGGGCCAGGATCACGTACTACAAGTCTTCTACGTTAAGTCTTCTGAACAATATCCTGACTTGATGACTTCTGATATCTCATGCAAGTACAATTGGTCCTTGCTACGAATACGCTTGTCAACTTTGGAATCTCACAATCAATAGGATTAAAATCAACAACTGGTAGTCTTTCACAATCAGGTAGGGCCTTTCCAATCGGTCCGGAATATCCTATTGGGCCTGTTGTATTTCCATCTAAGTGTTGGAAAAGGTGGCGGAATGGCAGTTTGTTGTAATGGAGAAGACAAATACTCCATTGTAGAGGTCTTCCCACATGTATCTCTATTTGTCGAATTACACCATTTCTTAAGCCCGTATTAATAACAGTACCGTCACATCCAACAACTTCCAATTTGTCATGTAAAAAGCCATTTTCTGATAACTTAGACGTGATGCTTTTGGCTATGCCGGTTGCTGAGCTTGAAGAAGGACAAGTGTCCTATGTAAGTGGAGCCTGGATCCTGAATTAAAGAGTAATGCTCCTTCTTATAGGTTCTGCGAAAGTGTTTTCTGCCAGTTTTTTCAATTGACAATGTATTGTCTTTTCGTCCATCAAAGTAAAGACCATAAATTTCTAAACTTATATCACTTTGCAAACTAGCTCTCACACAAGTTTTTTCTCTTCGGACTTTACTCTTGCCTACAACATAAGAAGTATCTGATTCATTAATTAGCCCAACATCTTTCAGTACACTTGAAGCAATAGCAGCCGTAGCGCGATCCGATACGCCATATCGGTCACCCGTCACGTATCGGTCACTCGTCACGGCGCGGCATTCGCCACGTACGTCTCGCCTCTCGGTAGTAGGCTACTCTGCTGTTTTTGACGAAGCTGCGCGACCGAATTCCACTTGAATATCAAAGTTTATCTGATATTCTTGGATTTTAAATATATTATTGTAATAGAATTAAGCTATAGCATCTCTAAAAGTCGTATGATTAAAATGTACTAAACAGTAAAATTTTGAAATTTTGCAAAAACTACTAATTTTACTCATTTTGTACTATGTTGCGCGACCGGAAGATATGAAACAAATGTATAATAAGTGCATATATATTAATTTTACATACTTTTAGTAGTTAATTCATGGTATAGGAACGCAATTAAAACCATCTGGCGTGCTTAAAAAAATTATGAAAAATTAAGGTTTTTCACAATTTTTTGATAACTTCGAAGGCATTGCGCGACCGGAAGACAAATTAATAAAAAAATAATAATTAGTGCTTTTTTAACGTCTATACCAATGGCAACTTTTGTGCACTCTAGCGATCTGAAATTTAAAAAAAAGTTTTTTTCGCACCACCCTAATGTGTTCCGATAGCAAAATTCCTAAAACATGCTAAACTGTTGGAACTAAATGTAAAAATATACATTCCAATCGTACAGGCAGTCTTGGACCTAGCTTTCACCCTTGTACATTACAAATCCCTTTCCATAAAAAGGGAGACCTCGTTCTGAGACGCTATAGTGTGTGTACGCTGGAGATGTATGTGTACTGTTTATTGCATATCTAAGGGCCTGTTCGCATCAAATCCGTTGGAGTTAGCATTAAGGTCGATTTATACAGACACGTGAAGGGAACGTAACGGGAACGATCCGAGCACGCGACGAGTCGTCGTAATCATTTCCTCCCTGTGTTTCAACGGAAGTGTTTATACTGCGCCGTGACACGACCGATTCTCGGCCGATTCCCGGCCGAGAATCGGCGCCAACGATTCGGAGCAGGAAATCGTTCACTGCTCGGCCGTCTCTTGTTCATGGCAGAAGGTAAAAAGTGGCTATTCAAGATATAATTTCCATACTGTTATTTATGTTTGATATTTGATATGGATGATGAAAACTCATTGAGCTGGTGAGATGTTTTGTACGATTTGGCCCATCAAAATACATGAATCCAAAGTTCAAAATGACAATTCGGAAGGCAATAGGAGAAAATTATACTTGAAATTACAATTGGTTCACTAAAATATAAAATTTATCAATTTGTATGAATAATGAAACAATTGAAAAATCATTTACACGATTTAGAAAGTGTTAATTGTTAAAAACAAATACTTACATGTATGGATTTGTTGGTTATAAAGCAATTTTTCTTGCTTTCTGAGCAGCAAAATTGTATATTAAAAGTGAAAAGTCCAAAGATGATGAGAGATCATTTTCATTAGAAATAACTGCCAAGAAGGACAGGCGTACAATCCGTATTCAAAGCATTCTGTTTGTACCTGCTTTGTAATATTTTCAATTCTTGTGGGAAAAGTGGGAAATAAAATCCATTATAATGATAGAGAGAACAAGTAAAAGCCATTTTTTGTTTACCTCACTCCTTCAGCCTTCAAACCCCTTTCTTCCCAACAGGTTTGGAGCCAGGGCCGCCCAGAGGGGAGGGGGGGCAACTGGGGCACTTTGCCCCAGGCCCCCAACTGCCGGAGGGGCCCCAAAATTTTTTTAAAAAATTATTTATTAGATTTCCTCCGAAAGAAAATTCTGAAACTTGTACCGTACTTCAAAATTCAAAATAATCTCCTGAAAAAAGGGCCCCCCCCCCAAAAAAAAATAAAAAATAAAAAAAAATTATTCGATTAATCAGATTTCTTGGGGCCCCCAACAGAAGTTTGCCCCAAGCCCCGTAAAGTCTATGGGCGTCCCTGTTTGAAGCGCATTTACTTATTTGTCTTACACTCCCTGGAGAAATGTCTTGTCTATTGTTTGCTTTGAATAGACCAAACATTTGACCAAATGGTATTAGTATTCGTTCACAAGGATATGTTCACGTTTTTCTCAGTTTGCAACTATTCCGTGAAAACGAACAAAGTCCGACAAAACGGTTTATAATTCTTCAAATGACTGTATGTAGTGACTGACAGATAGTAGAAACTGATATTGAAAAAAAGGATTGATAATCAAGGGTTTACTATAACTGAATTGAAGATAAATCATGTTTTTTTAACCGAGAAATTTCTCGAACCAAAAGGGTTGTTTGTCAATTAAGATTCTTTCTGCGATTCTTTAGAAAAAATCGAAACATATATATTTATATAAGTTGAATTATAGAAACCGCGAAAAATGAGGGATTTCTTTAAAAACCCGTAACATTTAGAAAAGTGTTGCTATGAGAAATAAAAATGGTGGCCCTGGGCGGTTACCCAGTTTGTCCACCCCTAAGCACTGCCCTGGCTCTCCTCTAACAAAAGTGTGATAATGGCTAAATCTTTAACTGAAAAATGAAACCGCGCCATGACGTTACAAATCTTTCACAACTAATGAAACACGTCCCCGCCACTCTCTACTCCCGTCTCTGTATAAACACATGCAGCCGGCGCCCGGGCTCGGCTCGTTCCCGTTACGTTCCCTTTACGTGCCTGTATAAATCAACCCTTAATCATATTGAAATATATTTAACCAATTACAAAACTCCAAACAATTAGCCACGAAAGTTCTTTGGTCTGTGATTGGTTTAAAACATGTCAATACGAGTAACGATTCTTTGTGAAAGTTTCGTGAAAGTTTCTTTGTGAACAGGTCCCTAAGTATTGTCATTATTATTTTTTACAACCTCGTAAAGAAACTCAAAATATTGTTTTATAAAACTTTCTGCTAAGAAAACTCAAATACTGTCAATAATTCAACACGAAATAATACACATAAAGAAGGCATAGTCAGTTTTCACATTCCGGATTCTTGTTTGCCGATATTTTCAATTTACTGTAACTACTATAAGTAATAGCTAACAATATTTCTAAAACATTTTTACCACATTTGCTCATGTAAAACAAATTGCTGATTTTTCGTGTCATCTTGAATCTTAGAAATGCTGCCACGTAAATTTCTTATAACATTTTCCCATCTGAGCACAGATTTGATCTAGAAATATGTACTTCCCCACCATAGACATTAATTAAAGAAACCCATAAACAAACTCTGTCCTAGATTACAAATCCTCTCTATGGTGATACTGACTTAACATATATATGTATATATATATATATATATATATATATATATATATATATATATATATATATATATATATATATATATATATATATATATATATATATATATATATATATATATATATATATATATATATATATATATATATATATATATATATATATATATATATATATATATATATATATATATACATATATATATATATATATATATACATATATATATATATATATATATACATATATATATACATATACATATATATATATATATATATATATATATATATATATATATATATATATATAACTGTTCCGTGACTCACTGACTGACAGATAACGCGCAAACCAATCCGCAACGACCTAAAGGTCTGGAATTTTGCGTGGCTATTCTTCTTATAGTGTAGGGGTGCATTAAGAGAGATTTTTGAAAAATTCTTCTTAGATTTTTTAAAATAAAATTTTTAAGCTGTTTTTGTAATTTTTTTTAAGTTTGCATTCAAAATAATAACCTGCGGATAATAAAATTTATATCACAAGAAAGATCATAAATATTCCTTTAAAATGAAATATTTTTCGATTTGAATTCTTTACCTCCCTTTTCTGATTTTTGGTGAATTTTTAAAGATTAATTTTGAGAAATTAATTTATTAAATGCTGATCACGTGGTTCCTTTTCTTTTTGTGTGTGTTTTGAGTGAGTGTTAATTTAATTTTTCGTCACGTGCATAACGAAGAAACAAATTGACCAAAAAAATATTAAAATGTGGTAAAAGATAAAATTTAACCACTTGACCAGTGGTTTCCAACCTTTTACAGCTGGCGACCCACCTTTCCTTATCGGAATACCTCCACGGTCCATTGGTCCATAGTGGAGTAAAATACCTTATTTGTATCGTATCCCTTCCTTATGTATATATGATTTACCATCAAATATTGCAAATATATATATATATATATATATATATATATATATATATATATATATATATATATATATATATATATATATATATATATATTAGATAGTTGAAAAAATAAACTATAGGGGGATGTAGTGTCATAATAATACGGTAAACCCAGATATCAATAATGTAAAATAGAAAAGTACTAAAACTGAAAGGAAATGGAGGTGTTATAGTTGATGACTGGAGGGAGTTGTGACCCCCCCCTCCCCGGTTAAACATGTTTTCTGCCCTGACAACACTCCCGGTGGTCGGCTACAACACCAAAACCTTATAGATAAAAATGTGAAAACAATTAAAGTGAGAAAAACAAATCAAACCAGAGATTATCATTAAATAATATTAATTATAACGCTAAGAAACTAAATAAATAAAAATAATAATAATAATAATTCGATGGTTTCTGGTAGTTTTAGGATCGAGTCGCGACCCACCTGTAACCCTTCCGCGACCCACCGATTGAGAACCACTGCACTAGACAAATTAAGATTGAAGATTTTTAAGAATTTAATTCAAATTAGTATGTTTTGTGAGTATTAAACATACAAAATAATTGCAAACATCGACCGTTGTATTTAATTTGAATATTTTCTTTTAGATTATTTTGTCTATAAAAATATCCGTTACGATTTTAACGTAGGATTACGTTCCTCAATAACGGTTCTTCGGAGAGAAAAAGATTGTTCTGCGTCGCCAGTTATAATTTTGGCAGCGCGCCAAACCCAGTAGCAGTAAACAGTTAAACAGAAAAGTACCAAAATACATAAAAAAAGGAAGAGAGGTAAGCAAACGATAAGTAATCCTTCGTTAATAACCCGCGGTAGTTTTGTTAGAGGAGACTACCAGAAATATTTTCTTATATATATATATATATATATATATATATATATATATATATATATATATATAAATATGTATATATATCTATAATATATGTTCATTTTATCCAGTCCCAACGATCATATTGCTTTGTTATGTTTCCGCATTTTTCGTTCATTTCAATCGGTCCCTTGAAAATCGATAGATCGAGATTCCACTGTATATATATATATATATATATATATATATATATATATATATATATATTTATATATCATACATTAACCATTGTATTTAATTTGAATGTACTCCGTAGCGAAGCACAGGTATTCAGCAAGTAAGTTATATTTTTCTTCCTCTGTTAAACGCCTCAATGGCATTGCTATATCACGTGCTTTATTGATAATATTGGCATAAAACGCAGAAACACAATTCAGGCACAGCGATAATTACAGCAACTTAGTGCTAGCAAAGGAAATTGCATTTATTTAAAAACAGAAACTCGCCGTCACAGTCTTTAATTTGAGGAGTTGTTAATTCTGCTGCTTGATTTTAGCAGTGTTCGAAACTAACCACGCTAAGGCTCTAAATTAGCAGAGTTCCCATGGCAATTCCTCAACTCGTCAATCAAATCACTCCGTAACTCACTTTACACTTATCTTTTATACGGTCGACTGGATCTTCATTACGAAACACTAGGGAATGAACCAATCAGAAGATGCTGTAGAATTAGTGTAAATATAGGGGACTTCAGAGAGCAAATAAAAATATAAAAGGCCATAACACCATGCTATATATTTTGTAAGGAAATAGAGAAAATTATTCCTGTTTCATTTTTATGTACTTGTAATAATTAATTTAAGATATCGATTACACCTTCGGGGGTTATTTTTAAAATCTTTTTTTCAATTTTGTCATTTCATTTATTTTTTATAACGAGATGCGAGCTAAAACTTGTAAGCGAGCTAAAAATGTATAAAAAATTTAGCTGTTACGTTAAAATATATTTTTCATGGGGAAAAATTGCAAAAAATGGGTGTAAATTGGATATTTCTGCAAAACATGATAACTTAAATATAAACAAATATATTTTAATTTTATTAATTGGAGAATTAAGAAAGCAACATTCTCTAGGGAATAGTGTGTTCTCAAGAAAATATTCTGTTTATCTCTCAAGCTGTAGCGGAATAAGTACCGATGTAGAGAAAAATTGCGTAAATTCATTGTCATTTGCAATTCATACCAATGTAAACAAAAAAACTCCAGGTAGTCCCTTCTAACGAAACTACCGCGGGTTATTAACGTAGGATTACTTATCGCTATTATCTCTTTTGTATATATGTGTTATATATATATATATATATATATAGATAGATAGATAGATAGATAGATAGATAGATAGATGTCAGAATTTTGACGCCTTTTGTTACTTTTCTGTTTAACTGTTTACTGCTTGCCCAAGCGATACAGACTGGGTTTGGCGGGCTGCCAAAATTATAACTCGTGACGACGGCTGGTTTTAGCGTCTGAAATTTATCTTTTTGGAGGACCGTTATGGAGGAACGTAATCCTACATTAAAACTAATTAATCTACAATGATGAGCATAGTATATTCCCTTTACAAACATTTAAAGAGCAACTATTTAACATTTCAAGGCATTTCATGTATAACTCTTGATTATAGGGTGTTTTGCGTAAAGAGAAATGATGAAAAATTTCATTTTGAAAAAAAAAGGTACTCCCGGTTATGAAATTGTTTGAGAATTGTTGTTAAAATTGCAATTATTGTTTCTTAGTTAAGTTACAACCATAATTCAAACAGAATTAGAAAGATAAAATTTCACGCTTTCATAATATTTTTCAAATGGGAAATCGATTTTTCGATCGAAAATGGCGCTTCAAGAGTGTAAAGATACCTTAAAGTAACTTTTCACATCGAATTCTTGATATTTTATAAAAATTCCCCCTAATATGTTTAGTTTTTGTGAATTATATTGCTTTCGACGTATAGTTTTGCAATCTATACGTACAAAAAAGAGTACATACAAAAAAGAGTGAATTGTTATCTGAAATCATTTTGTGTTATCTGAATCTCCTGAAAACGTTATTAACAAGAATCATAGATAGTTATATTTTTGGTAGAGTGACAAACCCAGTAGCAGGAAATATTTAAATAGAAAAGTACCAAAAGGCATTTTAAAAGAAAGATAAGCAATGATAAGTAATCCTACGTTAATAAACCTTGGTAGTTTCGTTAGAAGAGAATACCTGAAATAGTATTTTTTTTTTGGTATTTGTCTCTCTTGAAAGAATCATAGATTAAGTAAGCTTTTTGAAACTTAGTTTCTTTTTAGTGACTTTGTTATATAAATTTTATATTATTCGATGAAAACATTAAAATATTCTTAATTTTTCTCGAAGTGATAACAGATTCATTAAATGCCTTATAAAATTTTGCTTTTTAGGGCCTTAAAAAAAGATGATTAAAATGAGACAATGTTCAAACGATTATGGGAACAAAAAAATTCAACTACCAAGTACTCCATTATGTGAATTCACTTAAAATTTCTTTCGATGCATGGAAATCGAAGCATTTTTTTAAAGTTTATAAAGAAAAATAACAATGCGGAATCTTTGTTTTTTTTTCACTGAAAAAAGAAGTGTTTTGGATAGTTCTGCCATTTAAAACTATCAAAATGCAGTCAAACTGAAAAAAAATGTTTTCTTTATTTCATTGTGAAGCCAGGATAAAAATTAAAACATGAATTCAGCAGAACACTAGAATGAATGAGATGCACCAGAGACGTTAAAAAAGTAGAATGATTAGTAAAAATTAACGTTTTATTCATAACTTTTAAAAATATAAGCCCCTGGGTGTTTTCACTCGCGATATCAGGAACATTTTCATAAAGACCTTAAAAAATATTTTGTACCCGAAAAAATCATTTTAATTTTCACGATTTTTTTTAGTAAAGCACATTAACTAAATAATTAGTTGATATCTGTCAAACCATGACGGCTAAGTAGTAAATAAATGTACTAATACACAAATTATACTCAACACATGACTGCCAAATGTTAAAAATCATAAAAATGCGCAGAAACAAATTGATGCGTTTAAGCAGCCGCGTGCTTATTGAGTATTTTAAGCTAGATTTTAAAATGTCACTGCGCAGAAAGTAATTTTTATTTTATTGTAAATTATTGCTAATTAAACAGCGCGAAATAAACAATTTCAATGAGGTTTAATCTTATATTTCACAAACATATTTATCATAAAAATAAAAATGGCAGAGAGTAATATAGAGAGACTCCTCGGATTAAACGTGTTTATCATTAAAACATGTCACTGAGCATGCGCAATAACAGTGAGTTTCTAAAGACAGATTTAAACACGCCACTGAGCATGCGCAGAAATCGATTTTTAATTGTAAATTATCACTAATTAATAGAAATTACGGTTACAAAAACCAAATTTGACAAATCTACAGATTACAATCTTTCGTTTAAGACCAAAATGAAGTAAATTGATGCAGTATTTCTCTCTCACGGACTGACAAAAAGTCGGCTTAGCAACTTAAATATATAGATATTAATATTGTTCTTCTGAGATGTCGAAGCCTTACAAAACATTCCTTTTGCAAGTTTTTGGAGAGAAAAATGAATGTATTCTTTGCTACTTTGAAATGTACGTGTTATATCCACTTTAAAAATGACGATTAATATTATTCTTGAATTAATGAGAAATAGTTTAAAATCCTGATTCATTAAACAGTAACACAGGGATTCTTAAAATTTCCCAGTAAAAATAAAGAATAGTACTTTTTACATGCATTACATCCACTTTTAAAATAATCACTTTATTAATCCTAGAGTTAATTAGGAATAATTTAAACCCTCATATGTTTAACAGGAAACAAGGACTTAATCTTTAAGATAAATTTAGAATGCTATTTTTTCAATCTAGTTGCTATAGATCATCTTTAGGCCTGGAAGCATTAACTCTAACTGTCTTAATAGACAATTTACAAATGCATGGAGATACCTTGTATTCCTTGTATGACGAAATGTATTAAACACACACATACACATACACACACACACACTCACACATACACACACACACACACACACACACACACATATATATATATATATATATATATATATATATATATATGACAAGCGTTTTATTTACGCGTTCTATAAAATATCAATTGCAGTCTTCTTCATTTAGCAGTACATGGCACAGAGGGAAGGCAGACACTCAAAATAAGTACTCAGCATCGTCCAATTTAATTATCTTTTATTCGGTTCAACTTCTCGTAAACCACTTCTCCAAGATACGCACGTTTCAGTGCTCTCCATTTTCGAATTCGCGGACCCGGCTAACGCACGTCCACTATCAACGAATTAGTCCCGCGTTCTGCGTAATTCTAAGTATTCATTAAAACGCCCCGCCCCCTTATGGCACATGCGCAAAGCACCACCTGGAAAATTCTAGAAGCATTTGTTTTCGCGCCAAACCCTGTACATTTATCTAAAAATAAATTCCCTCCATGGAACTTCAATATCGCGAATCGAGGTCAAGAATGAAAACGGGGAAAAATCATTTTTCCCGACGCGTTTTGCCAATGATTTTCATATTAGATTTCGCTATTTTTAAGCCCCCTGAAATTTTCAATTAATTCTTTGATATATATATATATATATATATATACACTATCTACCCAATAAGTATTTGTACATCCATGCAAATGACGATATACGAGGTCCTGATGTACACCAAGCCCTCCACCATTAAATATCGTGTAGGAAACAACATTGGCATTAGTCCCAAGAAAGATGCCACGAATCGCAGAGTTGTCTGATTTCGAAAAAGGTGTAATCGTCGGGTATCACAGAAATGGCCGATCCTTAAGGGACATACCTAGCGAACTGAATTACCCAAAATCGGCAGTGGCCTATGTGATTCAGTACTGGAAGGTGAGCAGTGATTGTCGGAATGTACCCCGAGTTGGCAGATTCACGAAATTGGGAGATAGAGACCAACGGGTGCTGTCCATTGAAATTCGGAAGAACCACACCCAACTGATAGTCCACATACTAAAGAAGTTTCAACAGACATCCGGGAGTGTTATTTCGATGAATACCATCCGTAAGGAAGCACATCTGCTTGGTTTTCACGGTCGTGCCGCCGCCCATAAGCCTTTGATCACAAAGTCCCAGTGCACTGCTCGGTTAATGTGGTGCAAAGCACGTTTGAAGTGAACCGTAGATCAGTGGAAACGAGTTCTCTGGAGCGACGAATCAAGGTTCACCCTCTACCGTTGGGATGGCAACATCTGGGATAGGCGTCTGCCTGGAGAACGCATCCTATCAGAATGCATTGATCCTAAAGTAAATTTCGGCGGAGGTGGAATTATGGTCTGGGGGTGTTCCACCTGGTATGGACAGGAACAAGTGGTTCTAATTCATGGTAAGCTCAACGCCGACGTCTACTGCACTATTTTGGATGAAAGTCTGTTTCCTACGTTGTGGCAGTTTTACGGGTTTGATCCATGTAACTTCCAGGGCGACAACGCCAGCTGCCACGTTGCGAGGTCCATGATGGATTGGTGTGGTGACAATGGGATTAACCGAATGGACTGGCCTGCCAAGAGCCCAGACCTGAACTCTATCGAGAACCTCTAGGACGAGTTGGATCGCCGAATTAAGGGGTGCAATAAGCATCCAAAATCGGTGAAGGAACTTAAATGTCTTCTCCAAGCCGAGTGGAAGAAAGCACCACTAGCCGTAGTACAAGGATTTAAGGAAAGAATGCCCCGGAGGTTTGAGGCTGTAATTGCTTCTCGTGGAGGCTCTACAAAATATTGAATGTGTATAAATTTTGTTTTTCTTTTCTATCACAGGTGTCCAAATACTTATTGGTAGATAGTGTATATGTATGAATGTATAAATGCTGTTTCTGCATCAGAGAAATAATATTGAAAATATTCCACGTACAAAAATTACTCCAAAAAATGCGCTTTTCCTCTCTTTCAGATTTTAAAATTTATGAGAAAGTTTTTTTGTAACTGCTGATAGGAATTTCCTTTCCTATACAAAACAAAAGAAGTCGTAATTAAATAAAGCTATTTTTTCAGTAAATATATAAAAAAAACCAGACATGCTTTCAACTTGAAGTTTAATTTTTCTTAAATGAGACCTCACATTGCTTCAATGAATCTTATACATATAATGATATTTATGTAAAGTGACATTTCATTTCAAGAGTCACATAAATAGAGAACATAAAATTTTCTCTTTCAGATCCCCCCCCCAACGACGAAGAAGGAAATGCTTGGTAGTAATGAAAATAAAGGAATGCATATAAAAACACGTCTCCACTCATTTGCTATTCATGTGAAGAAATAAAACAACTTGATAGCGAAAAATATTTAATATTTTCCTTCCCGGCGAACACAGATATTGGAAAAAGAGACAACCATAGCATTTGTGCCGAATTTCATGGTCACTTCTGGGGCAACGGTTGCCATGGCAACGACTGATGGAACTTCCCTTATTTCCTATTCCTTATACAATTCTTCCTCTGGAGTTTACTTCCGGTTGTCGAGAAATCAGTTTTTGTTGGTTTTTGTTCGGTATTTTTTCTTTTAATACATTTTCCCGGCTGGAAATTTTTTTTCCGCGTAGATAAAACGTTCAGGCAGCAGGAAAAAATAAAATTCGTGGCACATGTGCTTGAAATATATTTATTCTTGAATAAAAATCGGAGAATGTGGCAACATCTGTAGACATTATATTACATACTAAAAAATGCGTGAATTTACAATGCATATATAACTGATTTACAATGCATATATAACTGACATTCAATTCAAGAGCGACGGATTATAATAAAAAAGTAAATTATATTATTGTAACTACAACATTTTATTGATGTTCGATGGGCGTTTTTGAAACTTTTTATCGAAATTAATTCCTGAGATAAACATTTTAATATGCTTTGTTCTAAACTGAAATTCTATTTTGTAAGATCTTTTGATTTATAACGATGGCCCCTCCCTCCTCATATATATATATATATATATATATATATATCATTGTCTTCTTGCTATAAAATTCGGCTCCGAAATCATTATATGAATTTCCTTTTTTTATGTTTACTGATACTTACACATTTAAAACTTCTTATTGTCATCTTTTTCATTACCTTAAAATTAAACTCAAAATGTAACACTCTCAGACTTTATACGAAGATCATTTGATTAATATGGACACTTAACAATTTGTTTGTCACATTTTCTTACTTATAAATTCCAAATATTATCTTGAATCTGAAATTTTCCCTTACAGAAAAAAGTTTTATTGTGCAGTTAATAACAAAACTGCATCGCACCCTTATATCTTGAAACGATGTCATATATTATTGACGGGTCCTTTTCGAATTATGTACTTCCACATTATAAAAACTAATTTAAGATATCCATAAAAAATCTCGGTTCTTGTTAATAAATACTTTTCATAAACACTAAGGGCCTGTTTACATAGAATCCATCAGTGTCAGCTTAAAGATCTTTAACCAATCATATATCGATCACACACACATTTAACCAATGAGCGTCAACGCACATTTTAACGTTGACGCTGACGAATTCTATGTGAACAGGGGCGAAGGAATGAAGAAATCAGAAGATATCCTACAATTGCATTCTCATTAAAAATGGTTATACTGTCTCATAACATGTTTTTTCGCATACCCTGTCGCTCAGTATGATTTGCATTTATTTTCCTGAAAGCATTTTAGGTAAATGGTCATATATGTATTGATTTCCGCATAGGCGTTCTAGCATTGCGAAAAAAGATGATATTTCAAAATAAAAGAGATTAATCTTCTACGGAAAATTTATATTTTTGGAGTATGAAAGAGGCAATTCGATGTTCAAGGAAAAATTGTAAATGGGAATTCAGTTTAAAATGTGCTTGTTTATTTTTTTTCTGTGTTACTTGGAAAAGCAAAGTATTATTTAAATAACAAGCACCTTTTGATAAAAACAACCTGCATATATCCTTGAAATTCAATAAAACTTCATTCAAGGAGGCTACGTATTAATAAATACATAAATTTTCTTTCATTATGTTCATTCATGTGTAAATTAATACGAATGAATAAATGTAATGAAACCATGTAAAATTACCTACACTATTTTCTACTGTTATGTGATTTGTGCTAACCGAATGAACCTCTTTAATGGTGATTAATTTGTTCAATGAATTGTATTTCTTGCTAGCATATCAAATAGAAAATATTAGATCATAAATTAGGGAAAAAAGAGTTACAGTTCTTTTCTTTAGCAACAATTTTTGCAACCTTTCCCATTTTTTTAAGAAAATATATAGCATCTGTTATCTTATTTGTTATAAGGAAATTTTGCGTATTAGTTCAATTCCAGTTGATTAATTATATAAACAAAGAGAAGTGAACTATTTTCTAAACAAATATTTTAAGTTATTTGAACACATTCTAATTAGAATTAACTAGAATAGCAAATAATGGCGGCTATTAGAAACTAAGTTTCAATTCAGTAACTTTACTGTTTTAATTTTATATCAAGCGATGAAAATATAAACTCTCCATAATTATTCTTGAAGTGATAACATCATTTTGGTGTTCATTAAACGCCTCATAAAATTCTGCTTTTTAGAATCTCAGTAAAAAAACAAATTAAAGCGTGAAAAAGTGCAACGTTCTTATGAACACAAAAAATACGAAGTGCTTCATTACTTGAATTCTCATCAAATTTCTTTCAGTGTGTAGAATTTAAATTCTATTTTTTTTTAAGATTATAAAGAAAATAAATATTTTTTTGTTTGCTGAAAAAGTAGGATTTTGTATGCCCTGCCATTTAAAAGGATTGAAGTGCTTTCAAACTGGAAAAAATATTTTCTTTATTTCATTGGGAAGTCAGGAATAAAAAAAGCGTTAAGTCAGCAGTGCACTAGAATGAATTAGATGCACAATAGAGGTTAAAAATTTCTGACCGAATAAAATTTTTAAAAGCAATGTTAAAAATTAGCGTCTTATTGGTAACCTATAAAAATATCATGGATTGATTGTTTCCACTCAAGTTTTCCAAAAAATTTACCGCTTGATCAAGTTTAAACAAGTTTTTGTATTTAAAAGAACCACTTTTATTTCCAACATTTTTTAGTAAAACATATTAACTTAAAAATGCATGCATTGTTATTCTATTAAATCATATAAAAAATTGTTTAACTAGTTTTTGAAAGAAAAATAAATAATTGTATACTTTGCTAATGTACATCCCCTTGTAAGATAATGATTGCTTTTATCCTAGAATTGAGGAGAAGTAATTTTATTTAATACCTGAAATGCATAACTGGAGGACAGAGGTTCTTCAAAATCCCTATTAAAAATAAAGATTTTATTCAGAGGGTAGGGTCTAAATAATGGAACTTTCAGCAGTTTATCTCAAGCCACTATGTAGTGCGATGTTCCCTTTTGACTCCTCAGAAGTGTCTATTGATATTTTGCCTTAAATGTGAAATACCAATTTTTTACTTCAGTTATGTACGCGTATCTAAAATTTGATGCTCATTTATTTTCTCTTAAATGATAGCTTTCTTCATGTTAAGGGACAAAAATCTTTGCAAGCAAAGTAAATCAAATGAGGGCGTTTGAAAAATTCCCATTTGTTAAGACTCTTGACGCACTGGATTCAATCAGCTCAGTGTTAACCTATGGAGAAATTTTTACACTGATTGTCCATTTGTATTGTAAGATATTTTTTTTTAAATTGCACGCCATAATAGAGGAGGACATTTTTTTAATCTGTTTTCACATTCACTTAAAAAAATTCGTCCACCAAAGGAAATTATGATGTTATAAAATACATTGTACGGCATTTTCTCCTCAAATAATTCAAATTTTAAAATAGTATTCGTGTTTCTTTTACAGATTGAAAGAGATACCTGAAACATGTTGTATATTATAATTTTAAAAAAAGTATATACTTAAAACCAGGTCGATAATTATTGGAAATACTTTCTCCGTAGGTTAACATATTTTATTTCTAATGGCGGGTCACAAGACTATTATATATATAATGGCCGCTGTCTCTGTATAACACTTCCGGGCTGTACTCATCTTTCAATTGAAGCCCTCAGAAAACAAACAGCCGGTTAGGCTTAATTTCAATTTCAGATGTGGATCAGAATTTTTTCTTACCTAAAAACTAATATCTTCTCCATCAAATCACGTTTGTTCAGCCTATTTTTCTATAAAACATTGAGAACTAAAAAAAAGTGGATGCTTTTAGCTGTATATTTAGCAGTTTTTAAAAATCTGTTTACTTTTGTGATGAATTCTGAAAGTAAACAAACTTGAATGTGAATGAATCAAGTAGCTCAAATAGTCATATCGCGTAGTGATCTGTAAAAAACTGGATGGCAGTCTACTACTCCAATCGAATGAAAAACTAACTAAATAAAAAATAATGAAAGGGTTTGCTTTTACAAGGTGTAGATTAAATGCAATATTGTTAGATAATTCGGGATATTTTTTAACTTTCATATACTTTTTCTATTATGACGTCAAAATGACGGGTTACCTTCTAGTATATAAATAATAAAACAAGAACAAACAAACAAAAGATAACGAAAATGCCCATGGACCCAAAAGTTTCCTTGCTATTCAATAGCTCTCCCACGCTGGAGCTGGAAGTACAGTAGGGCAACTCCGCATAAGGGTCAAGTCCATGTCCTCCCGTCTGTTACAGATCTTGCAAAAGGGTTCTGAAAATATATTTACAAGGCAGAGATGTTTCATTAGGCAATTACGGCCCGTCACTAGTCGAAAAAAGGCGACCGCTTTCTGCCTCGGCCATTCTAGTACTTCAAAAATTTTGTTCCACCACATCTTTTGTTAACTCCTCGAACAACGGTTCTTGTTAGAGGTCCTAAAAGTCTCCCTTACAAACGAGTTTAGGTTAAAAATTGAACTGAAGGAATCCAACATGGCTACAAACAGGCAGTTGTAAGTAAAATAGAAAACTATTGCCAATCTTCAAAAGGAAATGAGATTAAACATTTTTTTTGAGGATAGTAAGAAAGATGAAACCTTACTACAAACTTGCACAATGATACGCAGATTTACGCTATTCATCATTTTTTTAGTCTTTCCACATTTCCCAGAAAACTGATTCATCAGCACCCATATACTTACAAAGATATGCTTTATAACCTAGTATATCTAATATGTCGTTTTACTTTCCTAATGTGTAGTTATTAAGGCTGATGTGTACTAACCCTATTGGATTCGCTCACCACAATGTTAACATTTTCAGAAAATGTGCCTACTATTGACAGCTGCATAAATGCTGATAATCGAAAACGTAAAAAGGGTATTTTCAGATAGAATGAACTTTTCTGCACCGTGCAACAGAATTCATTTCAGAAATTTCGACCACCAAAGTATTTGGTTTGGTTTCGTTTGGAGCGCTACGGTCAACTTTTTGGTACACGAGCGATAATTAGACCGGGACCTACAGTTTAAAGCCGACTCCGAACGGCTACAAACATCCACGCCAACAGTGGGACTCGAACTCACAGGATCTGAGACGAATTCCAGTGCCCTAAGCATTCGGCTATCAACTGGCGTCCCCGAAAGGAATTTATGAGTGTTTAAAACACAGTACCAGATTTTTTCAAAAATAATTTTTTTTTCCCAATGTGGAGGCACTTGTAATGTAACATTCGCCTGAACTACGCCGCAGTTTTTGCTGTCCATTGTATTATGAGGGCACCGTATAGGTGGACAGCATTACCCCCTATGAAGGGACGACACGAACAGAGGCATTTTTTCGTGGCGCAACGCTGGGATTCGATCTGAGCACCCTCAGCACCGAAAACCAGCGCGCTGTACCACAGGACCGCCACAAGCCCTCAAAAATAATTTAAATTTTAAAATTTTTCTTGCATTTAAAAAAAACAACGAAAAATGCCCCAAGGTGTAAAATTTCTTTCTCTATTACGGAGTACAATTTTTCAAAAAAATCTCTAAATGCAAGCCTAAATAGGTTAACATTGAGGTTAGCGAATGAAATAGGGCTAGTATACAATATCCTTAACATAACGTTAGATAACATTACGTTAGATAATAATTAGGTTTAAGCATCCATCCACAGATCAGAAGATTCGATCAGGTTATTTCCTGCTTCCGGCTGAAAATCCTTAAAACCCTCGTTTGCTAAAGATCATTATATATTTGTTTCCCACGTGTGTTCATGACTCTACGCATGTAAACTCCCTCTATTTCTTTATAAATTACCTTTAGAAAAGGTATAACCGATGTGAAAAATATTTTAACTCAGATGAGGCTTTAATAGTATGACGACGAAAAAAGCCCCCAAAACGAAACATGCCCCAAGGTGCAAAATTTCTTTCTCTATTACGAAGTACAATTTTTGAAAAAAAATTCTTTCAATCCAAGTCGGCAATCCTTGGGCACATTTTCTCCATTGGTTAACATTGAGGTGAGCGAATCCAATAGGGTTTGTACACATCAGCTTTCAGAAACTTTCACTGGCCACAAGTAGACTTCAGAGACTACTGAAAACATTCTGCTAATGAAAGAAGCAATTTCTGAGAATGATTTACTGGTATTCTCTTCCATCTCCTCCTAAGATAAGAATACAGAAGAGCGTTTGTAGAAGGGAATAAATTTCAAGGAACATTAAAATATCATTTATTTCGTGGTAAAGTAAAATAAAACACCAGTGAATGACTTTTCAAGCACGTGAATTTTTCGGATGAATCATGACCTTTTTTGTGACTACTGAAATGTTCCCATAATGAATGAAAAGAGCTAAGAGAGCACTTTCCTCGCCAGAAATTGGGATAAATAAAAGTGCTCGGAACAGTTTTGAAAGCCAAATGCAGAAAAATGATGTACTTTTTGCTTACTAATCCCCACGGTTAAAGTTTGACAGACCGAATCCTTTAAAGGTTCTCACTGAAAGGGATTTGCGTCTGCCTTTGAGTCTCAAGTCTTTATAATATAGTAAATACGATACGAAAGTCCACTTTCTCAAACTCTAACAAGCTTTAAGTAAGATATTATTTTTTTACTTTGTTATAACTTAGAAACCTTAAAAAAGTTCTTTATGAAATTTTAAAGTTAGCCAAGAGTGCCATGATGGCAAAAATATACCAAAACTCATCTATAATATAGATTTTGTTAGTTGTTGAAGGTTCAAAAATAAATAAATGTTATTAAACCTTCTATTAGCTATAATGATGAATCCGAATACTTGGGAACATGGGAAATCTATACTGTTACGAATAGACAAAAAAATGAATTAAAATTCGTGCCTAAGCTTCTATAACAAAGAATTCCAAACAATGTTAAGAATGTAATTTTTATTTCCAACTCTCCAGGTACATTCTCCTGAGGACAAGGATCCTTCCACACCGCGAATTCATTGAGAACTTTATTAAGGTAACTCCATTTAGGTTAGCAAACATTCTTGCTTATGACAGAGCAGCTCAGGAACGTCTATGCATTATCCAGAATTCTGAGATAGTAAATGACGAAAACAGAGAGATAGCGTTCCATTACTGAAGAAATCAGACTCTCATACCGGGGAAGCTAATACATACATACACACACAAATGTATATATATATATATATATATATATATGTGTGTGTGTGTGTGTGTGTGTGTGTGTGTGCGTGTGTGTGTGTGATAATATTACTAAATACCTATAATTGCCCATTCTGAACTTTATCACTGTTCTGGTAACCCCTCTTTCTACTCTTTGGGAAAAAGGCCTCGCCTTTCCACACACTAACTTCCTCCGCCAATTCTGGCAACCTCTCCGAGCTAATTGTATTTTGGCGCTCTTACGACAGACGCTGGACTGACTCGAAGCGAATAAGATGTGTTGCTTTACTCGTTAATAAATTCGTTTGTTCCTGAAGCTGACTTTATTATTTTCCGGCCTCGATGTAAACTACTATTTCATGAGATGTCCATTCCGGATATTTCATATATATATATATATATATATATATATATATATATATATATATATATATATATATATATATATATATATATATATATATATATATATATATATTATCTTAAACTCTATTATTCTTTTTCATAAGATTGCTAGCTCCTAGTAACAGAAAATCGACATCTGTTCCGTGGCCAATGTACCTGTTTGAAACCCTAAAACTATCCGGGGATTCTGAAATGCTATTGGTTATTGCCCCTAATATAACAAAATAGTTCGTTGTCATGGGGAAAATTATTCAGTTGGTCTACAATTGTCGGATGGTTAAGACGCATGTTCACCCAAATAGAAATTCATCTGTAAAATGTACTTTTTCCATCATCATTTTTAGTATTGTGAATGAAACGTTATTTAGAAGCATTCTTCTCAATGATTATTAATGTCAGCAGTTGATGCTATGACATAGATATATACGAGTACACACACACACACATATATATACATATACATATATATATATATGTATATATATATATATATATATATATATATATATATATATATATATATATATATATATATATATATATATATAATAAACAAATGACATTTCAGAAAATTAAAAAAAGAATAAGCATTTTGTGTAACAAAGTAAATAAAAAATATCCTTGTCAATATAATCACAAACGAAAGATTTAAAAAAAATCTCTAATTTAACATTTTTCCAAAGATGCAAAACGTTATTCTTTCAATAATAGGTTAAGGCCGGAATGACAGAGTTAATAATACCCACAGCAGAATTTCGTCCTCTCTCTGCAACTTGCTTTGCTGTTAGACCAGATAGATTTATATTTTTAATTAAAGTTCTAGCAAACGTCTGTATCTAGATTATCTTTAAATTGCCTTTTTGATAAATATTGTTTAGAATTTGTTTTGGCTGTTTTCAACAAGATTAATCGCATAAATATGGAACTAAAAACAGAACTACCGTAACAGTCTTACAGGAATCTTGGCTGTAAAACTGTTAAGATCAAGAACGCACGTTAGGTTATTAGATTTGAGTTTTAAGAAGAAACAGATGAAATTTTACAATAGCTGCATTTTCATTCTTAAATAAAAATTCGGTTCAAAATAATAAAGTAATCGAACATTTTAAAGGGATCAAGGCGTTTGCAATGATCAAAAGTGAAGAAATTTGTACTATTATCAAACCCTCATAATATTCACATAGTAAAATTATATTTTTCCTTCATTAAATTAACATTTGAGAATAGTTTTATGCTAATTACAAGTTAGATTTCTTATAAATTATGTTAAATGGCATCTGAAACATGGTTTTTCTCGAGAAAAATTACTATTGAATACTTAGGTACACTTTTTTTAAAAAACTATATAAAATATCACCTTGAAATTTCTCTTGGTTAATAAAAATCACTTGCTTTGATACTGTGAAATTTGTTTTTTATTTTATAACTGATACTTAATTATTTAAAAAAAAATAGAAACTTTGCTAACCAAATAAAGCAAATATTTTTTCAGTAATCATTGTCTAATATAAAAAATATCTAACCTGTTATAAAATAAAAAAACAGGTTCACAATATCAAACCAAGTGTTTTTGATTACTAAGAAAAATTTCAAGAACATATTTTATACTTTTTTTAAAATAGGGTAATTTTTCTGAAATAAAAAAATCTTGTTTAAGATGTCATTTAAAAAGAATTTATAAACAATGTAACTTCTTATTAACATTGAGAATAGTTTTATGCTAATTTAATGTATGAAAAAGTAATTTTATGTTAATATCGGAAATTGATGTAAGGGTTTAAATATCAGTACAATTTTCTTCATTTTCGACCATCGGAAGGATCTTCGTCCCCTTAGGGCATAGAGGTTTCGTTATTTGGAACAAAAAGATTCGAAATTTTTAAAAACGCCCGGGAAAATTAAAAGGCATTATTTGGAAACAATTTTGTATAAAGTTGAAAACTTAAATATAAATAACTGTAGTTCAATTACAAAAATTTAAACAAAAAAATTGTTTCTTGGTATTCCATCAGTGGCCTCGAAAGAGAGCCTGGAAGTATTTCACAGAGGAGAACAGTTCTCCTCTGTTTCTAAACATTTTATTCGGGAACTGAAGCTTGATTAATTAACTGCTGATTAAATTGTGTTAAAGCACAAAATTTTCTTTTCGGTAGAATAGAAAATTATCTCTGTATTTTTAGAGAAAATCAATGAGTAATTACTAAAATAACGTTGCGAAAGAAACGGAAAAATAAATTTAACACTGATAATGAAAATTTTGTAAATATTTACATTCATACGACGTCATTTTAATTCCATTTAAATATCAAGATAATTATTAAAGCATTAGTTCACTAAAAGAATACTTAAATAAATTTCGTGTTAATTTTCTTTAAACTATCAGGAAATTTGCGAATGAAATTTTGACTCTATTCGAAGAAAAATGTAATGTAGGTGTCCCGAATATCGCCTACTCTAACTTTTTTTCGACATTTCATCCACTTTTTAGCTTCTGAATAGGCTGGAAACTCAAAGAAAATCCCTAAGAACTATTTACTTTGGTATCCTGAAAATCAACCAGCTCCAAAACCAGTGCCAGTTTAAGTTATGTAGCTAAATTGGAAAAATTGAAATTTCCAGTGAACTCCAGAGCGGTTCCTAATATTACCTACCTCTGTTCCTCTTACCGCTTACCAGCAGAAATTAGGAGCACCTGTTGAAAGGCGTTGCTATCAAAGTCTCTGTTTAATGCACTTTCAAATGGTATAAGCAAAATTAGAATTTGGATGCACCTACCTGGTCATTCACTGGATTCTGATTGTTTGGAGCCAAAGTTTACGAAGACAACAGCCAAAAGAACTTCAGACTCCATATAGTTTCTGTTGTCTGTGATAAGAGCGTTGTCGCTATCACCGCTGTTAGTACAACCCCAGAACTAAGAAGTTACTGCATTTTCTCTTACAGACAGCGAATCGTACTTTGGAAACACGAGTAGGCGATATTAAGCACAGGGGAAATATTTGGGACACTCACCCTTATAATGAACACCAGTGAGTTTTTATGCAACAGATTAGTAAATTTAAATTAACATAAGTATCTCTGTGAGCTCAGAGAGGGTGGGAGAGGGTATGATCCCCCGAGATATCGGCCCTGGGGGTGTTCGCTCACAATTGAGGTGGCAACTAGTAAAGAGTGACTCCGACCCTAGTTGTGTTATATAAAATCAAGAGCCGCACACTTCAGCCCGAATCCTATATAGACTTGATCTGGAACTTCCAGCCAGGGGGCATTAGAAACAACAACAACAACAACAACAAATTATTATAAAATTATTTAATGGATTATTAAATTTAAATTTAACAGTGAAACCTATAGTTACAAACAATGTATCTTAAATGGGAGACAAAGAACGAAATAAACTAGCTTATACTAACGGCCTTATAAACTAACAAAACCAATGCAACTGCTTTCAAAACAGTTAAAAGTTTGGGGAATTCAAATGGGACTTCTTGGATATGTTTCAAAATGTCTGTTAGGTAGGGCGTTAGCTTTCAGTGAATGTTATAAATCTTAGAACATTTTAACACATGTCTAGAAGGGATTCTAGGCATAGCCTAGTGGTAAATGGCACGAACTAATTGCCATGGAATGTAAAACAATTAAGAAGTTCTTAAATGGCTCGGGAAAGAACAGTTCTGGAGAGGAACTTCATTGATGAGTTAAATCAAAATCTATTTTGAATAGTAAAAGGTTTATTGGTTCGTAATTATTCGTAAATCAGTTTAAAAGGTTTCAACAATTCAGTGGCATTTTGAAATCTTTATATATTTTTTCATCCAAGATAATGATGAGAAAAATGAATTCTCTGAGAAATTTATCCTACGTTTCTTAAACTGGTTCTTGTGTCCTCATCAAATTCACGCATTTGATTGCACATTAAAACAAATACAGGTTTGAAAAACCTGTTTATATATAAACTTTATATATATATATATATATATATATATATATATATATATATATATATATATATATATATATATATATATATATATATATATATATAAACAGTTTACAATCCTTTCTTCAATACCCTTTACATTCATCCTTGAGACATTTACGTGTATGAATAAAACGTTTCACCATGAATTATTCAAGTGATTTCCTATCTTTGACGGATGGCTCCGGGAAGTGGAAAAAATATGAAACAAGCTCAGAAATAAGTAACCTGGTACAAGGCTTCGATTAATATTTCATGTATAAACAGTAACTTAGACAGAAAATGTAATAGGATCTTGAAACACAGAGTGCTAAAAGTGTTGTAACAGTGTTGCAAATTTCAAAACATTGTATTTGAAACTTATTTTTCAGAGTTTTTAAATAAACTACATTCAGCTATTTACAAAGGTCTTACTTAAAATAGTATTAGATATTCCTCTCTTTTTTTTTAGAAGAAGTCTGTGGTATCCCTAAGTCCAAGCTAAGTTGATATGGTTTCAAGCACTTCGTATTTTATTTTGAAACTTTTTTGTGAGATTCTTTCTTTTCTTTTGGAGGGGGAGTTGAGATTTTGCTTTTATTTATGTTTTTTATGAGGGGAGGGATTCGTTTATTTAACTTGTTTTCTTTGTAAATTGAACGCCGTAAACATGGCATTAAACACTATAAAGCGAAACATTTAAACCGAGTCTGGATTTAATCAACGGTTGATAATATTTTACAAATTATGTTGTATTTTTCAGTGCATCGTTAATTCCATACATATGTCGATTCCCAGATAAGAAAGTAGTAGAAGCTTTTTATGTGAAATTGGAATTATAACATAGAAAATTCATGCTTTGGTATTAAAAATGAAAAAAAAATATTCATTACTGATGTGCGAAATGTATAATCTGCAGGTCTCATAATTCGAAACTCCGAGAATGTATAGTTTTAACCCGTAAAGGGTAACATCTGTCTGACCCATTCTACCAGTAACATCCGTCCATGAGACTAAGGTGCATTTCATAGATCATTACTTATATAATTTTTCAATTTTCATTAAATTTTTGCTGTGTATTTGAGGTATTAATTTATAAAAAAAATATTTACACTTGGGTTTAGTTTTATGATTTTAATTTTTTCATTTTTTATGCATATGTGCAAAGGGCATCTACCGCTAACTTGTATGAGAGTTTCATCTACACACTCGTGAGCTCCTATGGAGCACATTTCCTGGCAGTTCGAAATAAATATATTAAATATACAAAAAATGAATGTATTAAGTATATAAACAAACACAACCAAGGTGATGAAATAACTGAAGTATAGCTCAGTGTGTATTTGAAGCATAGCCCAGTGTGTATTTGAAACCCTCATGATTGGAGGGTTTCAAATCGATAATTGCGCACCCTAGCAAGAAAAGTATGAACTCTACCCATCCGAGAGACGGTTATTACGATTTACGAGTTAATATGCTGCTCTGTTTCA
The DNA here is from genome assembly GCA_907164885.2 of Dolomedes plantarius. Lineage (NCBI taxonomy): Eukaryota > Metazoa > Arthropoda > Arachnida > Araneae > Dolomedidae > Dolomedes > Dolomedes plantarius. The sequence goes on along the minus strand of OU015503.1, from coordinate 19,771,292 downwards.
CTCCACTGTTCGTCGAATTCTTACTTGCACTTCCATGTTAAAAGACAGTTTTTCTAAACTGGTAGATAAGGAAACTTGGCAAACTTATGTATTTTTAAAGTAGGATTACGTTCCTCTATAACGGTCCTCCGGAAAACAAAATTTCAGACGATAAAACCATCCGTCGTAGAGAGTTATAGTCTTGTCAGCGCACCAAACCCAGTGTGTATCGCTTGGGCAAACAGTAAACAGTTAAACAGAAAAGTACCAAAATGCGTCAAAATTTGGACATATATATATATATATATATATATAACAGTTTCGTAACTGACTGACTCACTGGCTGACATACAACGCACAGACCAAACCGCTGAACCTAAAGGGAAGAAATTTTGCATGGTGATTCTTCTTATAGTGTAGGGGTGCAATAAGAAAGAATTTTGAAAAATTCTTCTTAGATTTTTAAAAAATAAATTTTTAAGCTGTTTTTGTAACTTTTTTTAAGTTTGTATTTAAAATAATAATTTGAGGGTTATAAAATTTATATCACGAGAAAGATCATAAAAATTCCTTTAAAATGAAATTTTTTCGAATCTTTACTTCCATTTTCTGATTTTCGGAGAATTTTTAAAGATTAAATTTTAGAATTTAATTTATTAAATGCTGATCACGTGATTTCTTTTTCTGGTACTTTAAATTCATTTATCGTCACGTTCATAGGAACGAAATAGACAAAAAATATTTTTTTTCTTGCTAATGCGGCAGACGATTGGAAATTATCCAAAAAAATATTAAAATACAGTAACAGATATGTTCCTCAATCTGTACTATATTAACTGTACTATATTTTTTGTATGTTCTATTAGATTTAATTTGAACATTTTCTTCTACATTATTTTGTCTACAAATATATCCGTTACGATTTTTTTATAAGTATATTTTTTCGTGTTTTTTTACATCAATTTCATATGTTGATCGTTGTATTTATTATAAATATATTTAAACATATTTTTGGCATTAATTGCATACATTGACCGTTGTATTTAATTTGAATGTACTCCGTAGCGAAGAACGGGTTTTCAGCTAGTATACATACAAAAGAGGTAAGCAACGATAAGTAATCCTACGTTAATAACCTGAGGTAGTTTCGTTAGAAGAAACTACCTGAATTTATTTTCCAAAATTTGACGAATGTTTTAACTCTTACAAATAAATAGGCCGTTCACAGCATAAAATTAGCTTTTTAAATATATTGAGGCTTAAGTGCTTCTTTTTAAAAAGGGAAATGCAAGTGGGGAATGCCGTATTTAATGAAGATTTCATTCACTGCCTGAGTGCCACGCAGCGCTATCGCACTTTTGTAATTTCAGGTTGACATTAATTTGGATTACTAGTTAATGAAACCTTAATTTTCATTGAAATTACGATTTCCGTTTGAGCGGGAGGCAAAGCAATCACGCTTTTCTGATTTTAAATTGAAATTATTTGCAGACACCTGAATGCCAGCAAGTTCTTTTTAAACATTAAAATGCCTTTTAAACATCGAAGCAGTATTTTAACAATTATTTTTTTTATATTAAAGCCGCATTTACTTATATTGAAAAATTATAAGAATTTATTTTTTATCATTACTGAACTTGGCACTGTGCGACATGAAATAAAAAGTTCGCAACCGCAAGGCTTTACCTATCCTATGGGATTTTTGCAATGTGAGTTTATGTTATACTAAAGAAATCTTCCATTCGAAAAAGAAATGTATATCTTGCCAAGAATATTTAGCACAAGTTTTGCCTAAAGTAAATAAAAACTGCTGAATATACCAGTATATACAACTTAAACCAACTTTGTGTCCCGTAAGAATTAAATGTTTGAGGTATTGTTTGTAAATATTGCTTGTAGAATACAGTATTATTGCAGATAAATAATTTAATAAGAACTTAATAAATAAGTCTAAAAAAGGCTATTATTATCATTATCATCATCATCGTCATCATCAGTGTCACTATGAGTTTAATTAACATATTTGAAACAAGTACTATTACTATTATCATCTTTCTGCTTAATTCTCATCATCATCGGAATCATTCAAATTTTGTTACTTTTATAAATTATCATCACCTGTCCTATTATAATTATTTTGTTATTATTGTTATTGTTTAAAAATATTGCTTGGAGAGTACAGTATTCTTGCAGATAAATAATTTTATAGGAACTTAAAAAATAAGTTTAAAAATGATATTATTATCATTATCATCATTATCATAATCATCATCAGAGTTATTAAGATTTTGTTACTTTTATAAATCATCATCACCTGTCCTATTATTATTGTTTTGTTATTATTATTTTTGTTTAAAAAAGTTGTTTGAAGAGTACAGTATTCTTGCAGATAAATAATGTAAATAGAAACTTAAGACATAAGTCTAAAAATGCTAAAATTATAATTATCATCGTCAGCATCATCATCAGTGGCACTATGAGTTTAATTAGTTTATTTGAAACAAGTACTATTGCTATTATCCTCTTCCTGCTTAATTCTCATCATCATCAGAATCATTCAAATTTTGTTAATTTTATAAATTTTCATCACCTGTCGAATAATTATTATTTTTTTATTATTGCTATTGTTTAAAAATATTATTTGAAGAGTAAAGTATTCTTGCAGATACATAATGGAATAGGAACTTAAGAAATAAGCCTCGAAACGCCATTATTAGCATTATCATTGTCATCAATGTCAATATGAGTTTAATTAACATATTAAAAACAAATACTATTATTATCATCATCTTCCTACGTCATTCTCATCATCACTCGAACCATTCAAATTTTGTTACTTGCACAAATCATCATCACCAGTTATATTATTATTACTTTGTTATTATTGCTATTGTTTAAAAATATTGTTTGAAGAGTACAGTATTCTTGAAGATACATAATGTAATAGGAACTTAAGAAATAAGTCTCAAAATGCTATTATTATCATTATCATAGTCATCATCATCAGTGTCATTATGAGTTTAATTAACGTATTAAAAACAAATACTATTATTATCATCATCATCTTCCTGCATCATTCTCATCATCAACCTAATCATTCAAATGTTGTAACTTGTACAAATCATCCTAACCAGTTATATTATTATTACTTTGTTATTATTGCTATTGTTTAAAAATATTGTTTGAAGAGTACAGTATTCTTGCAGATACATAATGTAATAGGAACTTAAGAAATAAGTCTCAAAATGCTAATATTATCATTATCATCGTCATCATCATCAATGCCATTATGAGTTTAATTAACGTATTAAAAACAAATACTATTATTATCATCATTTTCCTGCATCATTCTCATCATCAACCAAATCATTCAAATGTTGTTACTTGTACAAATCATCATCACTGGTTTTATTATTATTATTTTGTTGTTGTTTTTAGATAGAAACACTATAATTATCATAATTACTATCAAAAACAAAAGTGCCAATACATAATCTACATGCTGTCATTTTTACAACAAGTTTTCTCTTCTTATTATTATTATCATTAGATATTTCTCTCATTATTTTCTAATGTTCAGCCCTGTGCATGCTCCCGTATTTCTTCAGGAACAAAGTTTTCAATGTTCTTAAGATCAGAGTTCAGATAGGGGAAGGGTACAGGAAGTACTCTACAGGGAATTAATGATTCATGTCGTAGAATGTTATTATGGTCATTAATTTTATTCTGCTGAATATTACTCATAAATATTTTCCTTCTGCAGCTTTAAACATTATATTGCAGTAAAATTATTTATTTTAAAAAACCATTTATGTGTTTTGATGTATAATAAAGTTTTTTTAACTATATCGGAAAGAATTTCTGCTTTTAATTGGCCCTCTTGCTCTATTTAATTTAAATTTCATTAGGAATTAATTCATCGAAAGTTTTAAACTTAAACCAACATTATCCAATAAAAAATACATAAGCGGATCTGAATATTCAAAAAATGTGCAATTCCTCTGGCTCAAGTTTAATTTAATTGGCCACTTATAAAATTAAATATTAGTTTGTATAAGGAAATAACTAGTAAAAAATTTAAACCGTTAACCACCATTCCCCCAATAAGAAAAACCGAACACAAATAAAACGGAATATTCCAAAAATGTGCTATTCCTATGGGGAATGATTATTTTCACTTATTCCCTTATATTTTAGATTTCTCAAGAAAATAATTCTTCGATAATTAAGTTCTAAACATTTATCGAAGATTAGAAACCAAACTATGTTTGGTTTTTTTTTCTGGGATAAATGTTTAAAGTCTAATTTTTGACGAAGCATTTATTTGAGAAATCTAAAATTTAAGGTAAGTACAACAGAAGTTAAGTACAACAGAATATTCCAATAATGCGCAAGCCTTTTGGCGCAAGTAGAATTTAATTCGCTGCTTATTCCATGTTACTTTAGATTACACAAGGAAATGATTTCTCCTCAACTTAAATCCTTAACAAACATACATCGAAGAAGAAAGATTATACATAAGTACAACAAAATATTCAAAACCTAACCGAAGTTAGAAGTAGAAGAACCGAACTTAAGTACAACAGAATATTCCCAAAATACGCAATTCCTTTGTTGCGAGCTTCATTTAGTTGACCTCTTATTCCATTTAATTTATAGATTTCACAAGGAAATAATGCTTCAAAAATTTAAACCCATAACCAACATTTATCCTAGAATAAAAACTAAACATAAGTACAGTAAAATATTCAAACCCTAACCAATATTTAGCGAAGAAAACAAACCAACCTAGATACAACATAATATTTCCAAAATGCGCAATTCCTTTGATGCGAGTTTGATTTAATTGGCCTCTTATTCCAATTAATTTATAGATTTCACAACGAAATAATGCTTCAAAAATTTAAACCCTTAACAAACATTTATCCTATAATAAAAACTAAACATAAGTACAGTAAAATATTCAAACCTTAACCAACATTTATCGAAGAATAAAAAACTAAACATAAGTACAACAAAATATTCAAACCCTAACCAACATTTATCGGAAAAGAAAAACCGAACTTAAGTACAACAGAATATTCCCAAAATGCGCAATTCCTTTGACGTGAGTTTGATTTAATTGGCCTCTTATTCCATTTAATTTATAGATTTCACAAGGAAATAATGCTTCGAAAATTTAAACCCTTAACCAATATTTATCCAAGAATAAAAACCAAGCATAAGTACACTAAAATATTAAAAACACGCGAATTCCTCAGTGGAGCAGAAAATATGACAAAATTACGAACAACAGAATATCGAACGACCTTCGAAAAAATTTTCTTTTATAAAAACACCCTTTTGGTTTTAAAATAACAGACTTAGGACATTTTTTTCAAAGAGAAATGTGACCCTTTTGAGAGTTTGAATTGCGCAGAAACTGAATAAAAAGGAGGTCGGGAAAAAAATTTTTCACCTTTTTCACCAGAAATATAAAGGAGAAATAAAAATGATACTCTCTGCAGACTGGGAGAAAATGCAGAGAAATGACGAACGTTTTTTTCCTTAATCCCCAATGTTAAAATCTGACACTGGAAAAACCTTTAGAACGTTTCCAGAAAAAATACGTTCGCTTTTTGGAGGCGTGAAAATGTTTAGCAGGCCATAAATGAGGAAGGGGGAGGTAATTTTTTTTATGTAACTTTCTTTTTTTCTCTGATATATTCAGGTCTCTCAGCAATGCAAGGGTAAATCAATACCATTATAAAAGTTATGAGGGGTAGATATTTGTTAAAACAATTTTGATTTTTATGGGGTTATTTTATTTACTTTTTATTACCTGGCGTTTTTAATGTATTTTGCTCCTGTTTTATATAAAGATAATTACATATGAAAAGTAATTAATAAGTTAAAATTTTGTTTCAAAAATGGCGGAAATTTACAATTTAAAATATGTTTACTTTTTATACTTCATTCCCTCTATTATGTAAAGACCTTTATGCGTAGGAATATTTTTCGAATAAATTATATTTTATGAAAACATTATGTTTAAAATTTTCAATTACTTTAATGGGCAAAAAATGATCCTTTTCTGAGAGCAATTTTTGTTTACCAGCAAATATTTTCAGCATTTTTTCTCTAAACTGAAATTTTTTTAAATGAAAGCTTTACACACAAAATTTTCAATTACATTAATAGGAAAAAATATATAATTTTTTTTCATAATAGTGTTTCTATTTTAGAAAATGTTTTCAGATTTTTTTCTCTGAGGTGAAATTTTTAAAGACACAATATTGAGAATAGAGCAAAGAAACCTTGTGCAGTGTTTCGATGTAATACCTTACAATAGATATAAAATATAGCCTTTTATTTCAAGATAGTGTATATGTGCGGCAGACGTGTACATTCTTCTGTTTGTACGTATAAAGAGTACAGCGTAATGATGTTGTACCTCGCAATATAATCATTGCAGAAATATATAGTTTGTGTTATGGGTTTTCTAAAAGGTCTAATCTAAAAACTATTAGAGCTTTGGTAAGTTTAAGACAAGAAAATGAAAATAATTTCTTTTACATTGCAGATGTATAGCAGAGGTGTACATACTTGTACACATAAAGAGTACAGCCTAAGAATGCTGTATCTGGAAATATAAAAATTCTTTAAACATGGGGTTTCTGTTGTGCGATTCTAAAAGCTCTAATCTAAAGCTATTAGATATCTAATAAGTTTAAGCCAAGAAAAGGAAAATGATGTTTCTTACAGTGCGATCTACAGCTGATGTGTGCTTATTTAAACTTGTACACATAAAGAGAACAGAGTGATTGATAATGCAGTACCTGGCAATATAATGATTCCATAAACATGGGGTTTCTGTTATGGGATTCTAAAAGCTCTAATCTAAAGCAATTAGATCTCTAATAAGTTTAAGCCAAGAAAAGGAAAATTATATTTCTTACAGTGTGATCTACAGCTGATGTGTGCTTATTTAAACTTGTACACATAAAGAGAACAGAGTGATTGAGAATGCAGTACCTGGCAATATAATGATTCCATAAACATGGGGTTTCTGTTATGGGATTCTAAAAGCTCTAATCTAAAGCAATTAGATCTCTAATAAGTTTAAGCCAAGAAAAGGAAAATTATATTTCTTACAGTGCGATCTACAGCTGATGTGTGCTTATTTAAACTTGTTCACATAAAGAGAACAGAGTGATTGAGAATGCAGTACCTGGCAATATAATGATTCCATAAACATGGGGGTTTTGTTATGGGATTCTAAAAGCTCTAATCTAAAGCAATTAAATCTCTAATAAGTTTAAGCCAAGAAAAGGAAAATTATGTTTCTTACAGTGCGATTTACAGCTGATGTGTGCTTATTTAAACTTGTAAACATAAAGAGAACAGAGTGATTGAGAATGCAGTACCTGGCAATATAATGATTCCATAAACATGGGGTTTCTATTATGCGATTCTAAAATCTCTAATGTAAAGCTATTAGATATCTAATAAGTTTAAGCTAAAAAAGGAAAATGATGTTTCTTACAGTGTAGATATACAGGTGATGTTTGCTTATTTATTATTGCATACGTAAAGAGTACAGCGTGATAATGCTGTATCTGGCAATATAATAATTCCAGAAACATGAGGTTTCTGTTATGCGATTCTAAAAGCTCTAATCTAAATCTATTACATCTCTAATATTTTTAAGCCAAGAAAAGGAAAATGATATTTCTTATAGTGCAAATATACAGCCGAAGTGTGCTTATTTACACTTGTGCGCATAACAGTCATAGCATTAAATTGTCAAACTGTCCATATGATCCTCATAGAAACATGCGATTTATCTTATTTGATACTAATGGATCTAGTCTATAAATCTCTAGGAACTAAAAGTTTTAAGCCAAGAAAAGGAAAATATGATCTTCTGAGGCTTTTGCGTACGGATTCCATAAAGAATTACTTCTCTTCTATAAAGCTGAGAACATAATATTTATTTGCAGAATTGATCTTAACACTAGAAAGACGGCTGCCGTCATTTTGACGGTTTCGGACATAATATTCAGCGCTATGTCTGTATTTAAGTCCTCAGGCTTCTGAAATTTTAGGACTTTTTCTAATTTTACGCGAAATATGCACACACATTTACAAAATTATATTCGATAGTAAATAGGGGGAGAAAATGCGTTGTATACCTGCTAAGACTGAAAGTCGTCAATTTGACGGCAATATAGGAAACAGCTAGAAATCTTAAAAATAATACCTGAAAAATGTTAGTTATTTTTCAACTCTTCCCCCTTTTGCAAATAACAGAAATATTGGCTGTTCAGAAATATTGGTGCTGAAAAATAAGGACTGCACAAACCATGCATATATTTTTACGGATAAACCATACCAGGTTGTCAGCTCTGCATACCTGCATAAAAATTACTTTCTGGATGAGCTAAGTATTTTAAATTTTATTTTTTTAAGGCCATTAGTTATTTTCAGTAATCTTCTCTAGAAGGGACTTAGACATGAACTGGGTTTTCCGAAATCTGAGAAATTGTACTTATTAATTTCAGAAGACTTTTTAAAACAAGTTTTGTGTGAACGTGATTATTTAATAATGAAGTTTGCAGTGTTATTCTGTATCAATCATTCGGAAAATATAAGCTACCGCAAGAAGCAGGAACCCTCCTTCTTCCCAAATATCTTATCCATTGGACACTTTCTAGATCCTCAACATTAACTAATGTTGTTTTATTAGTACTGTAAAATCTCGTTTATCCGACCCTGGTTGATCCGGATCAGAATTGTAGACAATATTTTTATTTAATGTTAAAATTATGTAATAATTTTTAACTATGATACCAAGAACGTAACTACAAGTAGTACGAAAAATATTCGCTTTTTAGCTTGATTCAATGTACAGTTCCTGCATAGATTGTACAATAAATTATGCTAATAAAATGCTTTTTGTTGAGTTTAAGAAAGCTTTACTAGACTTACCAATTCTTTGTTAAGAAATGATGTGAAAAGTTATTTATATATTTTATAATGTCTTGTAAACAATACTATGCAATTCTGTTGCAAAACGTAGTTTTTTATCGTAATAAGCGGTAAGTCTGCTTAGTTAAGGATTTTGTTTTGCTTATTACCCATATTACCTGGATTATCCGGATTGCCTGTGGTCCCAGTTAGTCCGGATAAACGAGATTTTACTATACTTCTGTTTGAAGCCCTATTGACGAATTTGGCCACCAGATGGCATTGTTTATTAATCCTGGTTTATTACACAGCTATATCGCAAATGCCTCCACTTTCGTATGCCAACACTTATTTGTAATTGCTATCATTGAATTTATAAATAATGAATACACCAGTCTTTAGAAATTATCGTACCGTTAAAATATTGCCGCAGTTCAAGAAAAATATAGCCAAATTTATTTAACAGCCAGTTGAATTTTAGGCAATCATATTACGAACCTACAAGTAATTTTAAACCATGTACTGAACGTCGGAAATGAAAGCAATAACATAAAGTATCCCGAAGAATAAGTATAAAAAAATTGTCATGTTCTGATCATACACGTATGTTTATTAGAATGTTGCTATTATATTTGTATTAGCTGTTACACAATATCTATATACAGTGGCTCCCAAAAGTGTTCGTACACTTACGATTTTCAATGAAATAGGGGTCTATCCATTGATTAAAATGAATATTTCAGAATGGGTATTTAATAATAAGGTCGATAATCTATTCTTAACAAAACTACATGAAATGTTTTGAAAACATATTAAAACTTTATTTTTAAGAAACCAATAATCCAAAAGTAACAAAAACTTTATCTCACAAAAGTCATCGTACACTTGTAAAAAATCTCTACATATTAGTAAATATTCTAATTTTTCGTTAAATTAAAATTTAGTAGGATATCCTTTAGCATCCACAACAGCTTTTAAACGTCTGGGAATAGATTGCTTTAGTTCTTTTGTAATTTTTGCATCAATGTTCATCCATTATTCCATCATAATTGTTTTTAGTTCGCTTTTCGTGTGAATGTCATGTTTTCGTACTCGAACCTCCAGTTCTCTCCAAATATGTTCTTTTCGCTTTAAATCTGGCGATTGAGGTGGTGTTTTCAAAACTTGTGGACAATTATAGAGACACCAGATGCGAACGTTGAGAGCCGTGTGCTTAGGATTGTTATCTTGATAAAAAAACAAAGTTGTTTCCAACACCCAAATTTTGAGCTGATAATTTTAAATTGTCTCTTAAAATATTTATAAAAACAGCATGATTCATTATGCTATCAATAAATACCAAATTTCCTAGTCCCGATGCTGACATGTACCCCCACAAAAGGATACCTCCACCGGCAGGCTTAACTGTTCCTACTAAGTTCTTGGGATTAAGTTCCTCATTTTTTTCTTCTCCATACAATTATACGCCCATCAGCACCAAAAATGTTCGTCGGCAAATAAGACATTCTTCCAAAAGGTTTGGGGCTTATTTATCATTGATAGTGCGAAGGGAAGCCTAAACTTTCTGATTTTCTCACTCACAAAAAATTTTCTATGGGCAGAACGCCCATGTAATCCAACTGTTCTGAGAACTCGTCAAAAACTTTCAGGTGAAATTGAAGTAGAAAATGTTTCATTGAATTCTGCAGAAACTTTACAGCACTCAAACGTGAATTTTTCACAAATTCTCTAATTATAAATCTCTGATCACGTTTTGTTAACTTTGCCAGACGGCCTTTTCTTACCTTGTTTCCGATAAAATTTTCTTCTTTAAAGCGTTTTTTCACATACTGCACAGTAGAATGGGATAAATTAAGTAATTTAGCAATATTCCGAACTGATTTACCACTACTTTGATGAAAAATAATCAATTTTCGAATGCTGTTTGTTGTTTCTTTATGACTACGAGCCATTTTAAATAATAAATAGAATATTACGGAGTAGGCAAGCAAAAATTAAAGCCAAGCGATATTTTAAATGCCACCACAATTCAAAAATAAAAAGAAAGCGCCAGACGATAATTTTAATTATGAATTTATCCGAAAATATTTCAGTGTACGATGACTTTTGTGAGATAAAGTTTTTGTTACTTTTTGATTACTGGTTTCTTAAATATAAACTTTTACTATGTTTTCAAAATATTTCATGTAGTTTTGTTAAGAATAGATTATAGATCTTATTATTAAATACCCATTCTGAAATATTCATTTTAATTAATGGATAGACCCCTATTTCATTGAAATTCGTAAGTGTACGAACACTTTTGGGAGGCGCTGTATTTCAGTTGCTAAGCCGACTTTTTAGGCAGTCCGTGAGAGAAAACTACTGCATCAATTTATTTCATTTTGGTCTTAAACGAAAGACTGTAATCGGAAGATTTGTCAAATCTGTTTTTTGTAACAGCAAATTCTATTAATTGGCGGTAATTTACAATTGAAAAATTGATTTCTGCGCATGCTCAGTGGCATGTTTAAATCTTGCTGTAGAAATTCACTGTTTCTGCGCATGCTCAGTCACATGTTTTAATGATACACACGTTTATTCCGAGGAGTCTCTCTAGATGCCTCTCCCCCATTTTTATTTTCATGATAATTATGTTTGTGAAATATAAGATTAAACCTGGTGTAAACTGTTTATTTTGCGCTGTTTCAATACTGGTAATTTGCAATTAAAAAACTTCTTTCTGCGCATGTTCAGTGACATGTTTAAATCTGGCTTTAGATACTCGCTAAGCACGAGGCCACTTAAACATTAATTTGTTTCTGCCCATTATTATGATTTTCCACATTTGGCAATGATGTGATGAGTATAATTTTTGTATTAGTACATTTATTTGCTATCTAGCCGTCATGTTTAGACGGGTACCAACAAGTTATAGTTTAAATTACATATTAATATGAATCAATTTCAATATGTCAGTGTTTGATCTTCCCGGTTTCTCAGGATATCTATATATATAAAACAGTTCCGTAACTGACTCATTCATTCACTGACTGACTGACTGACTGACATACAACGCACAAACCAAACCGCTGGACCTAAAGGGCTGAAATTTTGCATGGCGATTCTTCTAATAGTGTAGGGGTGCACTAAGAAAGATTTTTCTAAAATTCTTCTTAGATTTATTAAATTAAATTTTTAAGCTGTTTTTTAAACTTTTTTACGTTTGCATTTAAAATAATACATTGAGGGTTGGTTATAAAATTTATATCACGAGAAAGATCATAAAATTTCCTTCAAATTGAAATTTTTTCGAATATTTACCTCCATTTCCTGATTTTTGGTGAATTTTTAAAGATTAATTTTTAGAATTTAATTTATTAAATGCTGATCACGTGATTTCTTTTTTCTGGTACTTTCAATAAATTTATCGTCACGTGCGTAACAACTAAATAGACAAAAAAAATATTTTTTTCTCTTTCTAATGCAGCAGACGATTGGATATTATCCAAAATAATGCATATCCCTTACGATTTTTTTATAAATATATATATATATAGATAGATATATATTTTACATCAATTGTATACAATGATCATCGCATTTATTATAAATATATATATTTATTTTTTGGCATAAATTGCATACGTTGACCGTTGTATTTAATTTGAATGTACTCCGTAGCGAAGCGCGGGTTTTCAGCTAGTCTTTAGATATAACTAAAAGGTAGTCAATTATACAAAACAAGTTCAATCCTCACTGAAATATCACAGTCTGTAAATGCCGAAATAATCAGAAAATGAACTTCCAAATGTTTATTTTCTGCTATCACATTTCAAAACAAACACTTTGAAAGCTGTCTGAAATCCTCGATAAAGAGTCTCCCACCGGTTATAGCTAAGCCTCGTGATCTGAAAGTCTTACACGATTCTTCCAGGACGCAGGAGGTATTATCACCGAGCTGTGAAATATCTACTCTGATACAAAGAAATGACTTTCTTTCGCTGACAGCTGATAGTCCTAAACGCGACAGTTTCGGCAGGGTCTACACATTTGCAGGGTTATTGAAAAAAAAAGAAGACAGTTGTGCATCGAGTACCAGACAGAGTAGATTTTTGCTTCTCTGTTTTCTAGTCTGATTTATTGGTGCGAGAATAAGGTTTTAGAAACTTAAGTGTGGGTCTGGATTTTTTAAATAGCTATTAGTCAAAATCTGTCAGTGCTAGTGGAAAGAAAAATATGTTGAAAAATATGTATGAAAGAATGAACCTCATAAGGAGGTTATTCTGAATATATTTCATTTGTCGGGCACCAGGCATAAAATAATTTACCCCTACTATGAATTTTTTAACAAATTGAACAATCAGTAAATATTCGAGTCCGATGAATTCTGGAATTATTCAGAAATTTAGTCGTTCATAAAAATTACGTATTCTTTTGTACCAAATTACTTGACATCGACGCTGTAATTTAAATTACTTTTAAAATCATTCGATAACTGTTTTATTTATAATAGAATTTAATTTTAAAATAAAAAAATGCAACTACTGTGTAATTTCACCTGCCTCCCTTTAAAGCCTAAATCTTGAGGTATTCTGTTTTCATCAAGTCTTGTAATAAGAACATCGCTGACGGTCTCTAGTCTTCGTTAATCTGAAAAAAAAATTCAGGTAGCCTCTTCTAACGGAACTACCTCGGGTTATTAACGTAGGATTACTTATCGTTACTTACCTCTTTTGTATGTATATACAGTCGGACCTCTATTTAACGAAGTCGCTAAATCCCGAAAAAAGTTTGTTATATAGAAAATTCGTTAAATAGAGATTTACCTTTTAAAATACTTTAAACTACACAACACAGACTTTAAATTCATAAACACTAAATATTATTATTAAAAGTAATTACTCACACCTTTATTTTGTAAAAAAAATGTCTATTTGTTTTATATATCTTACCCCTCAAACAGAAATCTGCAAGGAAAACAATAATAAAACAAAGCATTGTCCGGGAATACATTGTATTTTCGATTAAAAAAATTATATACAAATTAATGAATTTTAATGACATTATCGCATTTATTATAACAAGTAATTTTAAGCTTACATTACCACATGCGTCCTTAAATTTAATTATTGGTAAAGTTTGTTAATTTTGTCTGAGTTTTTTGTTTGAAAAAGTGCTGTATATCATAATACGTCTCGCATTGTTGCAATGTACCAAAACTCCTTCAGGCGTATTTTCTTCAAACTGTAATCCGCGTCGGAATGTGTTAAACGAAAGTTAATGTGTTAAATGTGTTAAAAGAAAAAATAGTTTGAAATGTTTAGAAATATTTTGAGAAATATGGAGAAAAAAATATTGAATCACAAGAAAAAGTTCGTCAAATAGAGAATGCACTTCACTATTTGGAGGTTATTTTACGAAGAAATTCGCAAAACGTTCTTGGTTCCAAGGAAAAGTTCGCAAAATAGAGAAATTCGTAAAATAGAGGTTCGTTAAATAGAGGTCCGACTGTATATGTATGCATGTGTTATGTATATATGTATGTGTTATGTATATATGTATCTATATATATGTACGTATGTATATACAAGTATATACATATCTGTATGTCAAAATTTTGACGCATTTTGGTACTTTTCTGTTTAACTCTTTCCTGCTTGTCCAAGCTGTAAACAGTTGGTTTGCAGACTGGGTTTCGCGCGCTGCCAAAATTATAACTCGCGAAGTACGGACGGATGGTTTTAGCGTCTGAAATTTCCTTTCCAGAGAACCGTTATTGAGGAACGTAATCCTACGTCAAAAAAGGGGACGCTGATAACAGATGGTTGCAGCTTCTTAATATCAACAGTGAAATATTAATAGGTGACAACTAGTTTCCACTTAACTAACACTTCTTCATCACAAGAATATCATGAGAGGTGGTGATAGAAGCGGATACATTAAAGTGGTAACATGGCGGAGGGGGATGGAATTTTTAAACTACCGGCCTCACAAAGGGTACATTCATTAAGGCTGCTTTGAACTAACCGTACTGGATCCGCTTACCTCAATGTTAACCTATGGAGAAAATGTGTCCACGGACTGCCGACTTGGATTAGAAGATATTTTTTTTTAAATTATACTCGGTAATAGAGAAAGAAATTTTTACACCATAGGGCATTTTTCATTTTTAAAAAAATGCAAACAATATTTTAAAATTTAAATTATTCTTGGAAAAAATTTGATAGAGCAGTGTTCGTCAACCCGGTCCTTATCGCTCACTACTGGCCGACTCAAATTTTCATGGTTGGCGGTGAGAGTTTTTGGTCTGTTGCTACAAAATGTGTTCTTTCTCCTTGTAACCAATACATTGCTAACAACTTCGCGAGTTTGACTTTTTAAAAACATTACTTTGCTACTTATTTTTGAATTCCATCTTTGAACTTTGAATATAGATAAGAATTCACCGGACAATTCTCGAAGTATACTCGTGGACTAGAGAGCAAACAATGAGCTCCCCAGCTAAAGGCATGAGTTTAGTCTGCATAACAAGGTCTAACGCTTATAATCTACCATAGTTCAGTCTTCGAGCTGTATTTTCTTTCTTCAAAATGTAGAAACTCATTAAATTTAAATTATCTGTGCATAAACATACATAAATATAAATAAAAAGATAAATTTAAGAACACACTCTCTTTACAAACTATGTTATTGAGGCACCGGTGGGCGGTAAGGAAATTTTACCATCAACAAATATACAAAAGTGGGCGGTAGAATTAAAATGTTGACGATCCCAGTGGTAGAGTGTATTTTAAACGCTCCTAAATTCCTTTGATGGACGGAATTTATAAAATGAATCCTGCTGCAAGATGCAGAAAAGTTCAGGTTATCTGAAAATACCATTTTTATTGGATTATCTGCATTTACGTAGCTGTCAACAGTAGACACATTTTCTCCATAGGTTAACATTGAGGTGAGCGAATCCAATAGTGTTACAACACAGAAGCCTTACCAAAGCTGACAAATAAGGAAAGGAACATGTGAGAAAGGCAAGAAAATAGAACCGAGAGGACGAAATAATAAAATGGAATTAAAAAAAAGATTGTATTAAATGATTACATAAACGGAGTAAAGACTGGAAAAATTAGTGTATTTATATGCAAATATAAATTTTGTCATATATATGAGAGACAATGCTATAAAAAGCACACTGAGCAAGTTAGTCTTTTATTTAATCGCTTCATAGTGGCAAGAATTATTAGCACTTCAACAAAAGAATTTTTATCTTATACGTTTCGACCACGTACAGTTTATATTAATATTAAGGCTGCTGTATACTAACCCTATTGGATTCCCTCACCTCAATGTTAACCTATGGAAAAAATTTGTCCACTATAAACAGATACATAAATGCTGATAATTCATAAAAAATGGTATTTTCTCATAGCCTGAACTTTCCTCCACATTGCAACAGGATTCATTTTATAAATTCCGTCCACCAAAGAGTTTATTAGCGTTTAAAACACTCTCTACCAGATTCTTTTCCTCAATAATTTAAATTTTAAAATATTATTTGCATTTAAAAAAAAGGAAATATACCTCAAGTTGCAAAATTTCTTTGTCTATTACGGAGTACAGTTTTTTTTAAATCTATCAATCCAAGTCGGCAATAATTGGACATATTTTCTCCATAGGTTATGATTGAGGTGAGCGAACCCACTAGGGTTAGTACACAGCAGCCTTAAATGCTGAAATTCCAATATATCAGATATATATCAGGTATGCATATGTTTATGTATGTGTGTGAGGGTATGTATGACCAGCCAACATGTTGTCTTTACTCTCTTAGAGATAGGAGAAGATGTCGAATAAAAACTGCGAAAATTAAATATCCTTAACTTCTTAACAATGCCGTGAAAGTTTGATTTATTGATCATCGATTTCAAGGTCAAAAGACAAGTATTAAAAGCTTAACGAGGCAGATAAACGCTATTATTTATATAATATCTTTTAGTTATTTACTCATTCGAAATCCTCCACGTTTACATAAATAATTAATATTACAATTTTTTTAATGTCTTATTTCTTTTTGAACACGAATAGAAAAAAATTACAGTATTAAAGTTAAGAGCATAAATTACTCAGGAATTAAAAAAGACATTTTAAAGAAGAGTTTAAAATTATAACAAGCTGTTTTTGTGTTGAATTAAGGTCGTATGCAACAAACTTTGCTTTAAAAATGGCTTATAAATAATTTAGATATTACATCCGAGTATATTTTATGAATCCTTGAGTAAATTTTGTTCATAAATCTATTCCCTTTATTTTCTGTTTGTTGATGTTCAAATAGGAATAGGGAATTACGCGTAAATTATTTTCAATTAGCGAACTTCAGCCTCCTCAATTGAAATAATTGATTGAAATATATCTCTTTGAAATTATTTCTTTTTTATGATGAATACATTTTTGAAAAATATATTAATTAAGTCCCCCTAATTTTTTTATAAATGCATATATCTTAATTAAAAATTTAAAAACAGGCAGGCATGAAAATCCATCAGTTTTTTCCACCTTTAAGAGTCCTTGATTTTTCAACTGTTTCTTTCCAGGAGGCCTGTTCGAGAGCGGGGATGAAGGAATGGAACTAGCATTCCGTTATGCTGTGGACCATGTCAACGCAGACAGCACTGTATTACCCACCAGCAGACTGCAGGCCCAGGTAGAAAGAATAGAAAAACACGATAGCTTCACCGCTTCCAAAAAAGGTAACTAAATCTGTATTCAGTGATAATTTTTTTTTAATCCTAAGGGCCTGTTCACATAGGAGTCCGTTGCGTTGCGTTAAGGAAAAGATGACGTTGAGACGAAAATAAACCAATCATAGTCGTTAAAAATTTCATTTCTAATCGTTTGGAGGCATATGATTGGTTTATTTTCGTCTCAACGTCATCTTTTCCTTAACGCAACGCAACGGACTCCTATGTGAACAGGCCCTAAATCAAAAATGCAGTGCAACAGGATATAAAATCCCAGGCCGTCTCAATGTGGGGCACGCTCTTGAGTTCCCCACTCTGGTAAAAGAGCACGCTGCGCCGTGCCATTATTGCTGTTTCATCGCCAGTTTACAAAGCCTCGACACTGAAAGTATCTTATTTAGCGATGATTATTATTAAGGTAATTAGAGAGGTGACATATCCAATCTGATTCATGTGGCTCTATCGTACACAACCTACGGAATACCATTGTTGCTTTCTTAACGCAGTTTACAAAACATCGATGTTAAAGCATCCCTTTTGGGCTACGATTATCGTTATTGCATATAGAGCTCCGAAGTATATTCGTGTAGAAGGTTGAACGTGTTCGAACGTATCGAAGGCTGATTCGTGTAGTTCCATCTTATTCCCCAATTTTCCCGAAATACAAGAAGTGGTTTACCATTGTTGCCGTTTCAATGTCAGTTTTTAATACATCGATGTTGAAACTTCCCTAACGGCTACGATTATTATTAGAGCAAGTAGTGCCCTTATATTTCAAGGCTAATTCACAAGGTTCCAACTTACTTCGAAATCTTCCCAAAACACAGCCTACGCAATACTATTGTAGCTTTACAAAACATCGATGTCAAAGCCATTTTACAAAACATCGATGTTAAAGCCTCCTTATGTGTTTACAATCATAGTTAGGGCAGGTAGAGCTCGGAAGTATCCAAGTGTATTCGTGTGGTTCTATCTTATTCGCCAATCTTCCCAAAATACAAGAAACGCAATACCATTGTTGCTGATTCAACGCCAGTTTTCGAAACATCGATGTAGAAACTTCCCTTTCGACTACGATTGTTATAAGAGCAAGTAGTGCCCCTAAATATCCAGGCTAAATCACTAGGTTCCAACTTACTTGCCAATCTTCAAAAACACAACCTACGCTGAACCATTGTTGCTTTGTGAAAGCCAGTTTACAAAACATCGATGTTAAAGCTTCCCTATTTGGCTACGGTTATCGTTAGTGCAGGCAGAGCTCTGAAGTATCCACGCTAATTCATGTTATTCCATCTCATTCCCCAGTCTTCCCGAACTACAAGAACACAATACCATTGTTGTCGATTCAACTCAAGTTTTCAAAACATTTATGTTGAAACTTAACTTTCGGCTGCAATTATTATTAAAGCAAGCAGTGCTCCTAAATATTCAGGTTTATTCACAAGTTTCCAACTTACTTCCCAATCTTCCCCAAACACAAGCTATGCAATGCCATTGTTAGTTGAACGCTAGTTTACAAAACATCGATATTTTAAATATGACAACAAACTTATATAAATTCAATTCAGAATTACATTACTGTTAGTGTAACAGGAATATAGTCTAATAAATGCCAGTGATGTTTAAACGAGAGCATTCATTTAATCAACAAATCCTTTTGTTTAAAGATTAGATATTGTTTTATCCCCACGTTGGCTCAAATAATTTAATCTAACTTTATCACCTTAATGCCTGAGCCAGAATTCAGAGAGTATGTGTTCTATTACGCTTCATGCCTTCCATGTTGATTTTGTAATACTAATTACAATTAGCTATTATCATATTATCAAGGATGTGCATACCTTTTTTTTTGGTACGATATCACTTCACTTGGCATTAATGCTTCTAAAGCGGAAGTGTAGAATAACGTCAACATAGCGCGGAGTCAGTCGAAGATTTGAAACTGGTTATAACAAGGTTTTCGTCCTTCTAAGTAGTTTGTAGGGGTACGATGACGGTACGAGTCCACGAGATGTCACTGTGCCGTCAAAAATGTTGGGGCACCGGGTAAAAGTCGTACTTCTACCCTCGTGTTACCCACCACCTTTGAGCTAAACAAGAGTCGCAGTCTGATTAGGATCTATCCAAACAGGGAGCATAAAGTCCAACCAATTCAACAAGAGGGGTTTTTCCTCTAAATGGTGACGTTAAACAGAAAATGCACTAAGACTTCAAAAAGTTTTTTCCTGATGTCAAAAGTAATGATATTTTTCACTTTTTTAGGTGTTTAAATAAATTGCTTCTTTCTTAGTGAGAGAAATTTGGAGAGTTACTATTTCGATCACCTATAAGCAACTTAATGACCTTCCAACACCTACAAAACATTTTATTTTCTCCAAAAATAAGATAATACAGATTTCCTTCAGATACTGACTTATACCTTTCTTAACACAATTTTTAAATATACAATTTTAAATAAAATTCTTCATGCCCCACGACGAGTGAAAAAAGGTGAGTGGTGTTTTCCTAGACAACGGGAAAAAATTCTTTCGTTCTTATTGTCTTATTAAATGAAAGAATATTTTTCTCGGGTTATAGGATAATGTTTTTTCCCGTGAGAGATTATACCGACTGAGGTATTAAAAAAAACTTAACAAAACAAATCCTTACCCGGTGAAAAACAATAACCCCGTATTTCGCTCTAATGCAGCCTTTATCAAGATAAAATGGGTTGCTGACATATTTTTTACTGTAGGTCGCTTAAAATTTTACGCTCCTAATATCTTTTATCTTAAATTACAACTGCAAACTTATTATATTAGAATTGCAATTAATGTGTGTACTCAAGAGGATATTGGAAAAATGTATTTTAAAAAGGTTTTATTCTGTAAAGATAGTTCTTAAAGAAAAAGTATGCGGAAAATGGAATATACAGAGTTTGGGTTGCCCAGATAAACGGTTTTAAGATCCATTTGGGAATGTCTACTGTCACAGGGGTAATGACATCAGACTGCAAAATGAAATATACAAAGAATAGGTTATAAAGCATGCATTGGGACCTATAAGAAGATAGGATGGAATGATAGGAAGCAAGAAGAAAAGTAAAAGAGAGGAGCAAAGTTATGGCAGTAATAAAAGAGGACCACACACAGCGGCTTCCAGCCCCTGGGCAGGTTATAAAAGAGTCCAGATCGGTGAGAACGATGAAAGTGGGGTCACGAAGATAGGTATGCCCCTAACATAATATAAACGGCATTTTAAGCTCAAGAGAATACAAAAATTTTTAATGCAATAATTTTTTTTCGAAAATTCAAACAATTTTGTGTCCTGGACCCCCTTAATACGATATACGTGGGCCATATGGAGAATAGTTCTCGTGAGAGCCTGGGGTCTCTGAAGGTGTTTCCATTCTCGTAAAAAGTTACATTATTTTTTTCTCTGCCCTAAAATGTAGTCAATGTAGAAGCATTTCAATGAGAGGACCTCTTTATCGACGTATGAGAATTTTTTAACAATGAAATCTAGCAGTCAGCATCAGAACTGCGAAAACCCCCCATCTTTGCAAGTAATTCACTTATTCCGAATTTCGTGCGTATTTAGATTACTAATATTGCATGTATATGCTGCGTAATATATACACAGTTAGTGTAACAGTATGGGTGGGAAGAGCGTAATATTATAGCTAGCATGCTCACTATAATGCATAGTAATAGAGAAAACGTCGACTGGAGCGAATAATCCTCTTATTCCGAATTCGGTACATATTGAGGTCACGTTTCGAGTTAACTCGCAAAGCAGTTTTAACAACCGATTTTAGACCACCACGACATATTAATCTCACTATAGATTTGTAGCAATAATACTATAATCTATTCAGTTCATTTTAACCTTTTTACACTTTGAATGAGTCTAATTCTTTTAGTTTCCTTTTTGGGGAAGGGTATGAATTGAGCAAGATTAGACCACGCAGTGCCAATTGTCTCATCGAACATAAAAAAATGCAAAATAAAATTAAATGAGGAATCATGCAAGCATACACGAGTCTAGCATCAAAAATACTTAAAGAATTAAAAATGAATAATAATCCTACTCATGTAACGAAAAGCATTTCCTATATTTTCCTGTACCTTTGTTTGCTCTATAGTGATGTGTACCGGATTGTTACTTAAGTAAAAAACAAGTGATTGTGAATAACGTTTGACACTTTATAGAGGAACCTCCTCTCTTTAAGAGTGAGTTCTTAGCATCGTTCTTTGAGCGAATCAGATCTTGGAGAAATAGCAGAAATTTAATAATGTAGAAATATGACATTTCAGCATTATTCCTCCAGCTTTCTGAAAAAAAAACACAGGAATATTTATTTGATATGAAGACCATTTTACATTACGTCTCTATTCTTTTAAGGCAGCTATGAGGCAAGTCTTTTTGAATCCGTTTCGTTTTAAAATACTGGTAATTAAGTGATGTTTCATTTTTTCGATAAAATCAAATTTTTATTAAAAAAAACTGTTCCGAAAGCATACGAAAAGATATATAAAAATAAAATGTTTAAGAAGCAATGTTTGGGAAGTTGTGAGACAACAAAACTTCCATGCTATGGAGCGCATCTAGGTTTATCCTACGATCAAGGAAATCGTAAAATATATGGTGACAAGTTCATTTTTTTCTACTTTGACTCGTAAAGTCTATGTGACTCGTGATTGTGTTATTTTGCCTTTACCATTTTGAATTTTAACTTTCGATGTTTCGAACCCAGGATCACTTATCTCCTCTAAACCAAGATCTACACAACGAAATTGGTCTTACTGAGCTCACCCTCCGCCAAAACAGTTTATGCGCTCATCCTTTAAAATATTCAAATTCACTATTATTATCATTTTGCCTTTGTGTTGAATTGCCGAAAAACAGAGCAAATGATCTAAGCAATCTTGAAGTATGGTTACCAGCTCATTTTTCTATTTCGACGGGTTTTTAGCTATTTAAATTAGTGATTTTAGCCTTTTCCGTTTTGAATATTATGTTTCGTTGCTTCGAGCCCAAGATGCATATATCTCCAGTAAGCCAAGATGAACGCGTCGACCTTGGGCTCACTCAGCACACTCAGCAAACTGATTTAACCGCACCTCTTTTAAAACAGTGAAAATCACTATGAATAACATTTCCCCTTTGCATTGCCGAAGGAAGAAACAAATAATCGAAAAAATCTTGAAATTTGATCACTACTTCATTTTTTCCCTTTTGACATGTTTAAGTTATCTATGTAGCAATCATAGCTTTTATCCTCTTTCCCTTTTCAACTTTAAATTTCATTGTTTCGAGCCCAGGATGCGTATACTTCAAGTAAGCCAAGATGAACGCGTCGATCTTGGTCTAAACCAGCACACTCAGCAAACTCATTTAACCGCACCCTCCTTAAAAATAGTGAGAATCACTATGAATTACATTTCCCCTTTGCATGACCAAAGGAAGAAACAAATGACCGAAGTAATCTAGAAGTTTGATTACCAGCTCATTTCTCACTTATCACACGTCTAAGCTATCTAAATAGCAATTACAGCATTTATAGTCTTTCCCTTTTGGACTTCAAATTTGGCTGTTTCGAACCCAAGCTACGTATACCTGCAGTCAACGAAGGAAAACTAGTAAAAATAACTGATTAACATTTTCCATTCCAGTTGTATTGCCAAAATAGAAAGATAAATTACAAGTTTTCAGTTAAGTATAAAGAAAAATACACTTTTAAACTTAAGGAGTTCTCATTTAGTAAAACGGTAAATATCTCTTCGAGTTGAATTACCAAAGGAATAAACAAATGGTCTAACTAATCTTGAAATTTGGTTAACGGATCATTTTTCTCTTTTGACATGTTTAAGCTACCTAACTAGCAATTATAGCTTTTATCGTCTTTCCCTTTTGAACTTCAGATTACGTTGTTCGAATGCAGGAGGCATATATCTCCAGTTTAAATTGTAAAAATAACTATGATTAACATTTTCCATTCGAGTTGTATTGCCGACAGAAAAATACAAATTTTAAAAGGTCCGAGACAAATTAAAATTATTTTATTTATTGAGATAAAATTTTGAATTTTTTGTGATGGTCAACCATATAAATTGTAAACAAGATCACATCTTAAAATTTCTAATAAAGTTTTTAAAAAATTTTAAAACTTAAATTTTTTTTTAAAGTGGTGTAATTTTAAATCTTTATAACTCGAAATATTTTTGTCGAATTCCAAAATTTTTTCATTTCATTAAACATAAATATATAAGTTTTAATTTTGATTCAGCATTTTTTTAAATATTAGTTTAAAAAAAATAAAATATTTAGAGAAAATTTTTAAAAAAATTATGTAACTTAATTTTTAAAAATCATATTTTAGAAAGTAAAAATTTTTTTAATTTTCTGAGTCAAAATTAAAGTAAAATAATTGAAAAAGACATGTTCCAAATTTGCACAGTTTATCTTTAACTTTCTTGATAATTTAAAGACGAGAAATGGTAAAAAAAATCAACCATTAAGAAAAACGGATTTACAGGTTTAAACACAGATTGGCTACTATTAGAATATTGCAAAAACAAAATTAATATCTCCTGTTCTAATTAAGAGAAAAAACATGATTTAAAAGTAACTTTAATCGAAAAAGAACACAAAAATTTTTAATGCAATAAATATATTTCGAAAATTTTAAGAATTTTGTGTCCTCTACCACCTTAAATTTTCAGTTAAGTATAAAGAAAAATACACTTCCAAACCTTCCGAGTTCTTATTTAGTAAAACGTTAAAAAATAAAAATGAATACACCCACATCAAATTTTATTTTACTGCATGTAACAGATTTTGATATTCTTCACCTTTAGTGTATTTATAAAAGTTATTATCAAAATTCTTATAAGCCTTTCACCTAAATTTTGCATCCTTCGCTTCCCAGACTTATGTATGGGATCAATATAGACGTTCTAATGACACATGCACCATAACTCATATTTACCGCTTACGTCAACAGTTCCACAGCGCGTACTTACATAATGGTCGTCTTTCAGGCACATTAAACGTTCCCATCCACCGTCAAAGAGGTTAATGGTCCAGAACAGACTTAAATATTTTTATTGCGGTTTTGTCCTGCCCAAAATTTATCAGGATGTTTAGAAAGCACATTCATAACGCTCGACAATGGGTTCATATGACTTATGATGTTTCTTTCAGAGTATGTTATAAATTACACAGAGTGTAAGCAAAAATGTCTTGGTTTCAGTTTGAAGGTTTAACTGAATGATTTTCAATATTGATGTGAAAATTTTGATATGAAAAAAGCGTTGGTATTCAAACTCATTAGCTAGAATAAGAGCATGACTATTTACAATGGGGACCATACTTTAATCATCTTCATATGAGTAAAATAAGACAAATATTAGCCTAAGTTTTTTAATTAACTATGGAGTTATGACAATATTTTACCTTTTCCATTATTCTAAATAGTTGATTAATTTGATAACATTTTAAAAATTACTCATTTCTATTTTCGTGTTGTTGTTGTCTTACGACCCCTGGTCCGATCGCATTTCAGACTAAGCCTAGAGCAGGCCAAAGGGCGAAGAGAGGCGGCTCCAGCTTCTTGGCACACGGCCTTGGGACACCACAAAATTCGGACACCAAAAACTATACTAAAGTCTTTAGCACTCGTCTTGTATTCTGGCCCATTTCTGATTTTAAATTCACTTAATGATATTTACACCACAAAAGTTAGAGTTCGACTAAAGCTATATATATATATATATATGAAATAAATTTCAGGTCTTTTTATTATTAAAACGCCAATCTAAATTTTTTCACCCTTTTGCAATACAGCATTACCCCTCAAATCCAATCCGAAGTAATCTATTAATTTTTCCCCTTAAATGACACGCGCAGACGGAGAGTCTTATATAAGAATTATATAACGGACATGGCGCGAGCATCATCCGATATGACGCGCTAGGGTCATGTGTCTGCTTCTGGCCAATTAAAAAATCAGTGCGCCTCTACCTGGGAGATTTTGGCGTCCTTTTCTGTACTCTTTGTGTTCGAACCATGAAACTAACATGACGTATGTTGAGCCTCCATCCATATCTCGCAGTGCTCTGCGCTGTCGGGGCCATTTTGCCAGGCATCGGTGGAATTAAATTTGTTATAATCCTACTAGAAGATGTCAAGCAACATTTCGGTAAATAAAACACTATTTTGTGGCCAGATGCCACCTTCCATGGCGTTGAACTCAATTACTCTCTCCATTTGCCAGCCACTCGTGTGTTGGAATCAGCCTGACTACAAAATTACGGATCAAAACGGAACTTTCCCGATAAATCCTTTTGGAGGTATTACACACACACACACACACACACACATATATATATATATATATATGACGGGCTTATTACTTGTAATCCCTCTTTACTTGTACCCATCATAGTTACTCTAAATCTATGCAGTCAATGAACGTAGACCTGTGGAATTAAATACAATTAAATTACATCTAAATCCTTTATTTCAAATACTAATAATT
The DNA here is from genome assembly GCA_907164885.2 of Dolomedes plantarius. NCBI lineage: Eukaryota > Metazoa > Arthropoda > Arachnida > Araneae > Dolomedidae > Dolomedes > Dolomedes plantarius. The sequence continues at coordinate 19,745,126 of OU015503.1, read as the reverse complement.
AACCCGATTCAATCCAAGCCAAGTTTCAATCTCTCGTTCTCGTGACACGCGTCCGCACGATCCGTAATCTGAAAATGCTCTCAAATAACCCTTTGTTTCAATTAGGCGCAAACTTATCGCGCATGCTCTGTGATGTTCATGGAATGTTCGACAGGCTTCTATTCGAATTGCGTAATAACTTTACTCCGCGCAAAGCCCGTACTTGCTATAAAAATAGATAAGTTCGCTCAACTTCATTCTCGAATCGAGGTCATCTACTCAAAACGGAGAAAACCCTTTTTTCACCCGCAGCGCGTCCTTAAAAATGAAATTAATGGCATTTAATGCCACGAAAATAATCTATCCTGAAGCCCCTTTTAAATTTTAACTTAATTATTTTCCCCTTAATTAATTCTTGACACACACACACACACACACACACACACACACATATATATATATATATATATATATATATATATATATATATATATATACACAGTTGGCTTTCTGTTTAACGACGCTCTACTAAACGACGATCTCTATTTAAAGACGATATTTCCCAGTCCCGGCCCCTCCGACGTTATGGGAAATGTGACTTCTTCACAAATTCTGTTTAAGGGCTATCTCTACTTAAGGACTATTATTCACGGTCCCTTGAAAGTCGTTAAACAGAGAGCCAACTCTCTCTCACTCTCTCTCTCTCTCTCTCTCTCTCTATATATATATATATATATATATATATATATATATATATATATATATATATGTATATATATGTATATATATATATATATATATATATATATATATATATATATATATATATATATAACGTATTTCTCATAAAAGAACTTTAGTCAGAATGCAGTGACGAGAGGAATTACTTAAGGTTGGGTGAATCCTCGTATCATCATCTGTTGAATCTAGTAACTCCTTACATCAACAAGAGTGATACGAATATAAGAATTACTCTAACCACGCACGAACGCTTAGCCATGTTCATCTGGTGTGAGACTCGAAATGACGCTTCATGGTTATTCCATCTCACTTCATATCGAGCTTTATATCACATCTAATGCCAGATTTCCTGTCTACATGGTCATTTGGCATGACTCTAGATGTGAAATGATGTATGATAGAACGTGAAATAGGATAGTCTAAATCGGCCTTTTTATTATGTATGTTGGTTACTATAAACGAGTGTTCTTCGGCCTTTTACATATTTTATATCTCTTGACGTAAATATTTTCCCCACGCAACTAGTATACTTTTTTATGTTCTCGATGCATACTTTCATTTATATTGCATGCCTGCTTCATACAGAATGGACTTTACGCATTTTGGACACATTTTGCAGAAGTTGCGCTTTTTTTTTCGTTGGGTCGCAAGTCCGTGACCCCAATTAGTTAATCAGACAGCACTAATTTTTTCTGATGTTTAACGATTAAACTGAATGCTCGTAGCTTTTTAAAATTGTTCATCATTATTTATACGTAATTATGTAAAATTTTGCGTCTAGGGCCAAATATTTCATATAATGTTAGGAAAAGGAAGCAAGAGTTTAAGATATCTTCTCAAAAGTCTAATACTGTCAATAATTCTATATAGTAACGTGGTTCAGTTACTCCTCAACGCTATTATAAGTAGTAATAATTACAAGATAAAAATAACTTTTTATATACCACGTTTTTAAATTTTCTGTTGAATCATGTAAACTTGACAATTCTATGTATTAATAAATACTTTTTAAAATTTTTTTTGATGAATTATCCCATCAACTTGAAAGAAAAAGATCAAATGCGTAATAAAGAGAGAAATAAGAAATTTTCAAACAGCAAAATTAAATGAAAATCAGTTCAAATCTGCTTAAAGATGGCTAAAAGCATTAATAGAATGCATTGTCATAGTTTTCTGAACTATTCTAAAAGTTTCAAATATCTAGCTCGTCGGGAAGTTAGTTAAAATCGATTGCAAGATTTGTTCACGGACAAAAACACAAACAAGAAAGCGAGTTAATAAAAACATGGTAAAAATGAATCCAATTCTGCTTAAAGATGGCTAAAAGTATTAAAAAAAGCATTGTCATCACATTCTGAGCTATTTTAAAAGTTTCAAATGTCTAGCTAGTCGGGAAGTTAGTTAAAAATCGATTGCAAGATTTGTACTGGACAAACATATACAAAAAAGCGAGTTAATAAAATCGTGGTAAAAATTAATTTAATTCTGCTTAAAGATGACTAAAAATATTAAAAGAATGCATTTTCATCGTGTTCTGAGCTATTCTAAAAGTTTCAAATGTCTAGCTAGTCGGGAAGTTAGTTAAAAATCGATTGCAAGATTTGTACTGGACAAACACACAGCCAAGAAAGCGAGTTAATAAAAACATGGTAAAAAGTAAATTTTTCAACAGAAAAAGAGATTAAGTAACAGGATTATTGTAACGACAGGCAAACGAAATGAACAGAAATCATGCACATAGAGCTAAACGCACCATAAATGAATGATTCTATAGCAGTATAAAAACTAAACCATATAACGAGGCAACCGACCGTTCCTTTCATCATTGGGCCTAACGGAACCAGTTACCTCAAGGGGGAACTTTCTGAATAGGATGCAGGTATAACCAAGACATCCCAAGGCCCCGAAATCTCCATGGAAACAGATAGTCAAATCAACTGAAAATAAACAGAAATCTTGCTCTTAGAGCTAAACTTACCATAAATGCAACATTCTTTAGCAGTAAAAATAAAACATGTAATCCAAAAAGAACACAAGTGATAAAACAAAAATACAATAGGCACATTTACTCTATCCCGGAAGATAGTAGATTGACGTTTATAAATAATATATAAATTTTAACACTAAGGATTACGCCGCTGTAGCATAGTTACATTATATTTACTACCAAAATTGGAATTATATTTTGTAAGCTTAGCATAAACCATCAAAGTCTACAATGAAAAATTCACCTTTCCAGAGCTCAGATGTCTCAAGGTAAACCTGTGCTATGGCCAAACACTTTTTTTACGACAAAATGCATGTAGACATATTAAGCTTGAAACTTTGATGAAAAATCTTTTCATTCTGCCTGCAATTATAATCGCAAATCTAGCACCAGAAAATGGAACTCAATCTTTTACCAAACGCGCAATAAATGAGCATAAAAGCCTAATGCCTTTCAAATTATTTGGGGGTGCATTTCACAAACGTGTAGGGTTTGCTGGGTTGGAAGTAGGGTACCAGGCCACTAGATGTAGCACCTGAGAGGGCTGTGCCAAAATTTGAGGCGGCACCGTGAAAAAAGTTGACTTCCGATACTAGTGATGTTTAATGGCAGAGAAATAAACAGGAATAACTTTCCGCTATGCAGTTTTAAGTGGAACTGGATAAGGATTTATCCGGCCAACGGCCATTAGTAACAACAACTACAATAACAAGCGTACAGTGTGTAAACTCAACCAAACTATGTGTTTTGATTTTATCTCCAGTCATGCAATCTTCGTTGGTATCGAATGCATAGGGTGTGCACACAACCCAAATTGAAGAACTTTGTGAGAACTCCTTAATGGGTTTATAGCCCATGATGAACCATTTCTGTCTCGTTATAAAAATATTTAGGCACCCAAACTCGTTATATATATATATATATATATATATATATATATATATATATATATATATATATATATATATATATATATATATATATATAAATAAGATGAAAGAGAAAAAACCAGTAATAGCTCTAAAGCTACTTGCAGCCAGGAACAAATAACATGAAAAGAAAAGTATGAATAAGGTTTTTGACAGCATTTCTTCATCAGCGGTGTCAATGCTGTCTAAAACCAATGGATTGTTTCCAATGAGTATGATCTATACAATAAACACACTCAGACACCGTACAATTCATGAATAACAGAAGAATTCATTAATAATTGAATTAAGATTGAATAAAATTACTTAACCAAAGAACACGAAGCCTGGCGCTAGTCAGAGTGGAAGTTAAGAACTTGTAACCGCAAGATGACTGCCGTCACAAAATTTGCAACCATTGAGGTAGTGGATTCTCAGTTACAGACTTACTTAGGTTACCGTATTTTAGGATTATTATTCCCTTAATTATTTAGTTTTTTATTATTATTACTACTAAGAGTTAATTTTATTATTATTTTTATTTTTACTTATGATTTTTATTTTTAATTTTAGTAGTTATTTTTTCTATTTTAACTTATTGTTATGTTTAACATATTAATGCAACAGAACAAACTATTCATTAAAACAAAAGCAACCAATTATGTTTTTGGATAGACTTACGGGATAATTATTCCGAGTTAGCAGAGCTTTAAAGTCTAAAATATGCTTAATCCTATTGTGTTTAGAACATAGCCTATTTATACGAACTAACTGATTTACAATAATGTTTTTAAAAACAGATTTATGTTAACAGGTTAGATAATTTTGAAATTTAACAATATTAAAATTATAGTCAGATCTTTTGTCGTATAAGTCAAAAGTAAATTTGCTGTGAGTATTTAATTTAATATTAATATCTAAAAAGTTTAAATTAATATTATCATGGCTACTTTTAATTAGTTCCAGATTAGGAGGGTAAAAATTTAAGTCAATAGGGTTATTACTTTTATTAATTACTATTATATCATCTATATATCTAAATATATTGTAATTGCAATTTTCTATATTATTAATTTCAAAGTAATATAAGTATAAATTAGCTAGCATACTTGAAGCATTACCACCTTATATATATATTTATTTATTTATTTATTTCAGGGGAGGGGGATAACGCCTAGATAATTGTTAGATAACAGAAATTTTTAGATAATTTTCATCTGGAAGCATTATACAGGTGATACAACATTGTTTCCTTGGTGTAACCTTGAATTACATAGAACGCCTACAGATGTCTGAGGGCTCGAATCTTCCCCCACCCACTGACTCCTTGGAAGGGCTTTCCGTCTAAGGATTTAACGGCCTAGACACGAAACAATTGAATGGAGTTTGTCGGGATTCGAACTGAGTAACCACAATCCAAAACCCATCGTGCAACCACTAGGCTCTTCCCCCAATATGTAGCACAACCCCTTTAACAATATTGTTTTCAACTTTCTTCGTATCGGATGAAACTTCCTCTAGGTCATTAGCATTTATCGGATTTCCAGAATTTTCATCTAATTTAAAATAACGACTTTTTACATCAAAATACTGCGTATTGCATGTTTGACTACCACTTTATCTTCACTAACTGACTACCTTGTTTTCACGCACTTTTATTTCTCGCACAAGGTTGTAAGCCATATGAGAATATTGGGTAGATTTCGCAGGAAATCTATTTAAAAACCCATAACGAGTTTAAAAAAAAAGCTTCAGCCCTATACGAATTAGTTTGTCATAAAATATAATTTATAATTGCACTTAAAATCTGAACTATAAGTCATATAATACGCAAAATAATTTATTAGCATATAATGCTGTTCAACAGAGTAAAAGAATCCTTCTCGCAAAATCCGTAGATCGAAATATAGGCATTAAATTAAACTGTTCTTTCTTACCAAATTACTCAAAATCGTATTAAAAAGATCGATATTTTATGAAAAATTCATCCAGTATTATAAACATAATTAGTTGCATCTACCTTGAGCTTCAAACAATTTTCAAAAAAATTAGCGTGAATTTAGCACTATAAACTTTTTTATAAGGTTGTGCCTAATTAACTGTTTCCTTACATCTATAGCAAACAATAGAGAAACTAAGGGTAAAAACTTTTTTGTTCAGAGAGAAAAAGAAACTTTAAAGGGGCTGTACAAATTAGCGCTAATGAATCTGAGCTTCTGTCAAGAAAAATTCCCACCGGAATTCAATCTTTTTCCTTGCTTGTTAAGTTTTTTGTGATGCCATGCGATATTATTTAATGTTAAGAGATTATCTTTTGAGAAATAAATACTTTCTTTCTTTAGATAGCCGGGTAAAATTGTCATGTGATTAATTATAACCGTGGGGGAATAACGGAAAGGAAGAAATACACCTACTTTACACACAGATATATATATATATATATATATATATATATATATATATATATATATATATATATATATATATATATATATATATATCACTCCTTTCAACAACGTCATATCTAAAATATTGGCGATTTTTAGTTATGCCTGTTTTTAGAATGCCCTGAAATATCCCTGCAAGATCGTCATATCTCACCGCTTAATATTTAGCCGCTAGAGAGCAGAATTAATATTTATTTTAACGTATTTTATTGTACTTTTAAACTTTAAAATCTTAATACAGTGGAATCTCGATCGTTTTACAAGGGACTGATTGAAATGAACGATAAATGCGGGAAAACGATAGATGCGGAAACATAACAAACCAATATGATCGTTGGGACTGGACAAAATGAACGACAGATACGGAAAAACGATGGATCCGGAAACGATCGATCGAGATTCCACTGTATATATATATGTGTGTGTGTGTATGGGGGGGGGGGTGTATGTATGTATATGTATTAACTCCAAGAAAGCACGCCGTACTAAAGATTATGAAGCTGGAATCGAAGCTATAAATTGGAAAATGTCGCGAATGTCAGACCATGTATGTGGCTGGAAATTCTGAGCTGTTTGTAAAACAAAAATGTTATTAAGCTCCCAGAGTTTGTTTCTATCATGCAGTCGTGATACCTTTATACATGATATTGTTCTGCTTTCTATTCACTCTTTTTTTTATTATGAGAGCAACATGTAATTTAGACAAAGTTACATGATATTCGTCGAAGAAAAACATAAGGAAAAATTTGCGTCATTAAATATTACGACAGATTTTAATTGAACTTATTATACCTAGGCACTTTGTAATATTCATGATTTATCATGAAATATTCATTTTTTGATGATGTATTTCTAATTTCAATGTCCTGAAATATGCTGATCAATGTTTGGTCTCTTTTTCTGCCTGTTATATCCTCTAACTATGCGTTTGATTAATTCATATCCTGTAGTATGTAAGTTTCCTAATTAAACTCATAATTTTATCAAAATACCATCTTTGCAGACTCATTATGTACCTTCTATCATCTACATTTATACATGTTTTTGTAGACTAGTGGTTATACATACCGAAACAAACTAGAAATAATCTATTTAGATGTCACTGTGTGATGTTGGCAACTTAATGAATAAAATTTGAGTAATTTACTTCTATATAATTTAATCCAGCAATCTATTTTTTTAGAAATAAAGTCAATGTATAACTAATTCCTTGTAATAACGAAGAAAGGATATATTATTTACTAGCATTATTGCCCGGCGTTGGGTAGATATATAGATATAAAATTTTCCATGCATTCCATCAAAAAATACTGGGCTGACGACTCCACTAAACGTAAGAAAAATAAAATAAACACTTCGCCCCCCCACGTCACCCCAGACCAACTCTAACCCCAGATCACCCCTCAGAACAACCCTCTTTTCCCCCGCATATCGAATTTGACTGATTGTGGTGAAGGGGCTGTATCCACACTTAAGAGGTGCGCTCAGGGGCACAAAAATCATTAAAAAATTAATTTTTAAAAAACCAATTGAGCCCCAAATTTCGTTTTTGCTGCGTTAAGTTTCTCGGATCCAAAACATTAACTGTGCCGAATTTGGTCCCGGTGGGTGAAACGGTCTATAATTCTATAGCGGACAAACAAACAGACGAGCTCTTTTATATATATAGATTAAATAAAGTTTCAAATTTAATAAGTATAAAAGTATATGCAAGCAAAGGAGTGTTACTACCGTTATTTTGAGTGACTTTTTGGGATAGTTCCAGGAAGCCTTTACTGATAAAGTGGAGTCCCGATAATCCGAACTTCGGTAATCCGAAAGTCTGCTTAATCCGCATCCAAAAGTCAAAGAGAACTAAGGTTACAATAATTGCACTGATAATAAGTAATATAAAGTATATTTCTGAAAATTACAAGAAAATTCGAAGTTAGACAACAGCAGTATAATAAAGTAGGACACAGTAGAATAAACAACACGTGCTTGTGCTAATGCTAAACTGACGATAACAGTAACGACGCACCTCTCCAACTGTCGAGCACTGTGACGTATTGTTAGAACATCTTACACTGTTCTGTACTGTACTAGGCAGCGTTTGGCTCTCTTAAGGTAAACGCACCAGTAATGGGCCGGATAAGAGAAAAATTGAAGTAAATCTGAATTTTCACAGCTATAGATAGATAAAGCAAACTGGTCCAAATTGTTACCTGCCATTTTAATAACTGTCTTACATCTGTAGTAGCAATTGGAGCGCACTGGCTGCATTCATAATATATAAATATATATATATATATATATATATATATATATATATATATATATACATAAATTATAAGCAACCTGATGCACCTATAATGGGCCATCAATATCGCCCATCACAACATTAATGGGCCCTCTAATTAATCTGATACGAAACAAAAATCAATTCTACAATATCATATTTTTGGAAAGAAAAGGAACTAAAAACGGGATGTATTTTTTAAACCGGTTTATTCATTTTAAAACTACAGTACAACTACACTAAATATATAAAAACTGAAATATAACTGAAATATAAATTTATTAACTTAAACATCTAAAATTAAATTTACTTAAAAATTGTGGTTAATGTTGCCGGTGATGTACCGCTTTACTTGTCACAGCTGGTATGTTGTTGCAAATATTGACATTTCCGAAAAAATAATTTGTACCAGTACACGGGCTGGCCCAATACAGGGACAGTGTAACAATTCGTGATCCCATGATGGGCCACGCTATTTTGACAATGGAATCTAAGTTTTTTGTCATTTAATCACTGTACAATTTGAATTCTACATACTATTGTAATGAATAATAGTTTAAGTCAATAAACAGGCTTTATAGTACTTAAATAAAAAATTTTGAAAAATTCGCTTACCTTAACAGATTTCTTAAGCAGATGTTAAAACAAACACAAATGTTCTTCTCTCAAGCAGAATATACCTTACACTTTGCACAAAGTAAAAGAATGAACTGAATTCGAATGATAAGGGATCCTCGCAGGTAGTAGCCAAAGACCCTCACCCCTTCCACTGCCTAAGTTAACAATAGACCCTTAATTTCTCGACATTTCTAAAGGGTGGTCCATTATAGGGATATGGCCCATTATAGGTGCACTTACCTTATCACCCATTTCGTCCTGAGATTTGGTTATGTTTAGACAGACCTTATAAAACTAGAAGGTAACCCGTCATTTTGACGTCATAATGCTAATAATGACGTCATAATGGAAAAACTATATGAAAGTTAAAAAATATCCCGAATTATCTAACAATATTGCATTTAATCCACACCTTGTAAAAGCAAACTCTTTCTTTATTTTTTATTTATTTATTATTTTATGCGATTGGAGTAGTAGACTGCCATCCAGTTTTTTACAACTCACTGCGCGATATGAATACTTGAGCTACTTGATTCATTCACATTCAAGTTTGTTTACTTTCAGAATTCATCGCAAAAGTAAACAGATTTTTAAAAACTGTTAAATATACAGCTAAAAGCATCCATTTTTTTTGTTCTGAATGTTTTATAGAAAAATAGGCTGAACAAACGTGATTTGATGGAGAAGATATTAGTTTTTAGGTAAGAAAAAATTCTGATCCACATCTGAAATTCAAATTAAGCCTTACCGGCTGTTTGTTTACTGAGGGCTTCAAATGAAAGATGAGTACAGCCCGGAAGTGTTATACAGAGATAACGGCTATTATATATATAATAAGCTGCCTAATCACACGTAATATGTAATATTTATGTAATTTAAGTTTATTTTAAGAATGATTTCGCTTAATCCGAAAAGGGTGTGGTCCCAATCATTTCGGATTATCGGCACTCTATTGTAGTTAAAATGCGGAATGTCCAGAGAAATTTCAGTACGAATGAAATCACGGGTGTAATTTTACTTTTAAGTGTATATGGAATATAAAAAATCCTTTGCAATTTTTTTATTGTAAAATATTGAGTTTTCATGAAATACATGCATAAAAGTTCACGTAAGTCAGATTCACAATTAGGAGTATAGCATATTTGTAGGATCTGTTTTCTCTTGTTTAATATGGCTTTCTTATTCAATTTGATGGACTGTCAAAATACATCCTTAAAGTCAATAATATAGCATCAATTTTAAAAAGGTAAATGTGATTGAACTGGACTGCACTGTAAATTGAACTAGAAACTTAAAATGCAAAGTTTAAAAATTAAGATTACACAAACGGTGAATGTGATGTTTCATATTTTTGGAGAAATATTTTGTTGCTGATGTAAGCTATGATGAACGTATTTCTCCTTCTGAATCTTTTCTCTAAAAAGATATCTAGACAGTTTAACTAGAAACATGAAATATGCAGTATAAACTTCGGATAACACAATGGTAGATGTGGTATTTCATATAACTGAAAAAAATATTTTGTAACTGATGAAATCTGTGAACGTTTTTCTCATTCTGAATCTTTTTTTATTAAAAGAAATCTACACAGTTTAACTAGAAACATAAAATATTAAGTATTAACTCTGGATAATACAATGTGTGCAAGTTCAGTTCACTTAAAGTCAAGCAGAATTCTTACTGGTAGAAAATAACTGAACCACACAGCAAATATTGGATAAAAGATTCAATGATAGCTCAGAAGGTCGCTGGGTTTGTTCTATGACTGTATTCTGAACACGAAGAATGTAAAAGCTCAACAGGTTGATAACTTTCAAAAAATCACAAGCTTGTTATAGAACTGAATTTATTGATAGAAGAAAATTAGCTGAATACAAGGCAATAATAGCTACTTAAGCAGCAGAATGTCGGTATGTCTATACTTCAAAACTTGTAGATACATTCAAAAAGAAACTGGCTTGAAATGTGCTCTCACAGTATAATTAGTTATAATACAATATATATAGCAGCTGTGTAACGCGTACAAAACAGCGAGCAAAAAAGTCACGTCTCTCCTCCCCACAAGACTACATGCATACTGAGTTACTTCGCGCAAAGTGGGAGTAGCGTTGGCAAAACTTCAGAAGTAGCGCCATCTGTTGATAACTGTAAGAGTTAATTAAACTTCAGTAGAAAAACGCAAAACATAGAAATTCAAAATCCAACACAATGGTAGATGTGATATTTAATATACCTGAAGAAACATTTTGTAACTGATGAAAGCTATGAACGTTTTTCTCACTCTGAATCATTTTCTAGAAATATAATTACCAATATCACTAGAAGCATAGAATATGTTCAGCACAACTATATAGAGAGCAAGAATAGTAGAATCAATTACTGAGCGAGCCTAATTGATCTTAAAGTGACACAAGGAACGTGAAAGAGAGAGGTATTAAGTCGTACTGCTCCTGACTTAGTAAATCTTTCATCTAGAAAAAACTCCAATGTTTCGTACATCAACCTTCCTTTTACTGAATCATTCGGCACAAATACACAGAATTTTTTTTACGTAATTGTCCATTATGCAAAACAGAATGTCACATTATTCTCAGTTAGGTTTAACCGTGGAAAGAAAAAAAAATTATTTTCTTTTTATGCTATGAACACAAGATATTTTTTTTCACCCATCGCAATTAACAAACCACAGAGAGCAATAAAAAAAGGTTCTGTTTTAGCTTCTTTTGTAAAGGCGTCTAAATTTTAATGATGCAAGGTGCTAATTAACTTAAAATAGCCAGAAATAAACGAAAAAACCCTCTCCTTAAAGAAGAAATTTTAATTTCTTTCGCAGTGTTTTTCGAATCAACATAATTTCTATTACATTTTTAAGCAACTCTTTAGAGAATTTATATGTATATATATAAAACAGTTCCGTAACTGACTCATTCATTCACTGACTGACTGACTGACTGATATACAACGCACAGACCAAACCGCTGGACCTAAAGGGCTGAAATTTTGCATGGCGATTATTTTAATAGTGTACGGGTGCACTAAGAAAGATTTTTCAAAAATTCTACTTAGATTTTTTTAAATTAAATTTTTAAGCTGTTTTTTAAACTTTTTTTACGTTTGCATTTAAAATAATACATTGAGGGTTATAAAATTTATATCACGAGAAAGATCATAAAAATTCCTTCAAAATGAAATTTTTTTCGAATTTTTACTTCCATTTCCTGATTTTTGGTGAAATTTAAAGATTAATTTTTAGAATTTAATTTATTAAATGCTGATCACGTGATTTCTTTTTCTGGTACTTTCAATAAATTTATCGTCACGTGCGTAACAACTAAATAGACAAAAAACATATTTTTTTCTCTTTCTAATGAAGCAGACGATTGGATATTATCCAAAAAAAATGCATATCCCTTACGATTTTTTTATAAATATATATATATATATATATATATATATATATATATATTTTACATCAATTGTATACATTGATCATCGCATTTATTATAAATATATATATATTTATTTTTTGCATAAATTGCATACGTTGACCGTTGTATTTAATTTGAATGTACTCCGTAGCGAAGCGCGGGTTTTCAGCTAGTATATATATATATATATATATATATACACATACACGTGTGTGTGTAAACTCACATTTGTTTTATTCTTTTATATTGTAATTTGTACAGTTAAAGAGAATATGCCGAAACTACCAGAAGAATTAAAAGCGTATTAACCATATATGTAAGAGGATTTATAATGAAAAAGTACTCACAAATATTTACACTTCAAACAGAACATGCGTCTATTTATAATGTAAGTAGAAAATATATTCTTTCTATTTAGAACAGTATTGAAGAAAAGTTTAACCATAAGCATATTCTGGGGCATACAAGCATACATGCTTGCTCTCGCTTTAGAACTCGAGTGGTTCGTTCTGCAGTGTGATTGATTTGCTTCAATAGATTTGCTGAGGGTGTACAACAGCATTTTGCATCTTCCCCGCCGCGTGCAGTGGCTCCTATTGATTGGTTTTCTCAAGTGGTTTAGATATGGCTGAGAATTTGTACAAATATTAATTTATGCATCCATATAAATATTCATATGCTTCAAAGAGAAAAGGATGTTCCAGCTTACTCGCAGTGGCATAAAATTTTATACTGCTCTTATCGAATCAGTATGCTCCCGTTAAGAGTTTAAGTATGAAGCTTACTCCAGTCAATAGACTAAGTATTTGTGCTTCAGTGAATGAATTTTTAAAGCTTGTTTTTTATGTATATAGCAATCTAAATTCTCAAATTTTGTGCGCATGGGGAAAAATTTTTCGTATTTGATCAATTCGAAAAATACTAACAGTTTTATGCACACCATCCTTAAAACCCTATACTTCTATGCGTACATGAAAAATAAAAATTCAACTGTGCCAGATAAACTTAAGGGGGTCCAGGACACATTTTGAAAAAAATTTATTTATTGAGTTAAAATTTTGAATTTTTTTCTGTTGGTTAACCATATAATTTGTAAAAAAAATCACACCATAAAACTTCTCAAAAAGTTTTTTAAAAATTTTAAAATTTAAAATTTTTAATAAAAGAGGAGTAAATTAAAATCGTTATAACTCGAAATATTATTTGTTGAATTTCAAATTTTTTTCATTTAATTAAACAAAAATATATAAATTTTAATTTTGATTCACCATTTTTTAAAATATTAATTTTTAAAAAAATTAAAAATTTTTAGAAAAAAATTATGTAACTTATTTTTAAAAAATTATATTTTCCAAAGTAAATATGTTTTTCAAATTTGCTGAAACAAAATTAAAGTAAAATAGTAGAAAAAGACATGTTACATGTTTCAATCATTTATCTTTAACGGTCCTTGACTTATAACAATTTAAAGACGAGAAATGGGGAAAAAACCCATCATGCAGAAAAACGCACTTACAGGTTTAAATAACTATTGGCTACTATTAGAATGTTGAAAAAATAATAATAATTTCTCTTGTTCTAATTAAGATACAAACATGATTTAAACGTCATTTTAAGCGCAAAAGAACACAAAAAGTTTCAATGAATAAAATTTTTTTAGAAAATTCGAACAGTTTTGTGTCCTGGACCCCCTTAAGAATTGTTTTGAGCATATATTCCATGTGACGATTTACTTTTTTACGCTTTTTCTATCGTCAGTGTAACGCTTTACTCTTATGCATATGAAAAATTCAAAAAAAAATCTTTAGTATTTGATTACATAAAAAAGTACTAATATTT
>OU015503.1:19580901-19720901 GCA_907164885.2 Dolomedes plantarius | reverse complement strand
TTGTTTCCAAATGATTTATGTTTACGTTGTTTTAGTTTGTTTAAAGAAAGGATAAATCTGGTAATTTAAATACCATTTGTTTAAATAAACGTACTTATTATCTATTAACTAATTACAACATAATTTCACTAATTAATCTCTCAAAAATTTATATTTTACAACAACGTATCTGGGAAAATACACGCGACCTTTCACGCTGGAATAGACAGCGCGACTGCTGTAAGGTTAAATTAATTTACATAAAAAATATTTACAGTACCCGTTTGTAAAGAATAGGAAAGTCCTGTGTAGCTTTTTATACTTTAGGGGAAATATTCTTTCATATAAATTCAGATTTTTCGTTTCTTTGCTGAGAAGAAATATTTTCTCTCCGAGAATATATTTTCATCCTTTGTGCCTCTTTCAGCGGGGAATTTTCTGAAGATTGTTTTATCGATATTTATTCACACAGCTGACGCTGAATTCATGAAGAATACAAAGGAAAGCTTAACTGTCTTCCTTTAGGCATACTGCTGTAATATATACGATAACTGCAATAACTGTTGTTGTTTTGGTGTTGTGAAAATTAGAAATATGTAAATTCATGTGCTCCCACTACGTAAGTTTAGATTCGATATTTAAAATCAGTCAAGATATTTCTCTAGTACGTAAGAAGGAATCAAAATATTTATTACTTTTGAATAATTAACCATTGGCAAGAATATTTTGTGTTCGAAAAATTATCTGATCAAAAACTCGAATGATGAAACTTACAACCGAGGAAATATTTTACACTTCTATGTGAGCTATATCCTTTTATCCTCATCATTTGAAACTGGATTTACGATGGGGTTGTTGTTGTTGTTTGTAATGCCCCCTGGTTTAAAGTTCCCGACCAGGTCCATATAGGCTTCGGGATGAAGTGTGCGGCTCTGGTTTATATAGCTCTACAAAGGTCGGACTCCATCTTAACTAGTTGTTACCTCAATTTTGAAGGATCACCTACAGGGACGACAAAGGGAGAAATCGTACCCTCTCCCACTCTCTCTGACTTCATAGAGGGACTTTCCGGTTTACAGATTTAAATTGCCCATATCTGGCCTAGACATGGAGGTATTAAGTGGTGCGGGTTGGAATTCGATCCTGGGACCTTAAGTACCGAAAGCCAGCGCGCTACCAGAAGGCTACCTTGAGCCCTCACTCTGGGGTAAATGTGGTAAATAGTATTTAACCCTTCAGCGGGCACGTCCGTGTACAAGTTGCAATATTTTTGTAATTTTCAATGCTTTGTTTTTACACGTAAGGTTAGAATGTTCTAAGCATTTTCTATTTATAGCTACACCCTTTCTAATGCAAGTCTTATTTTCTGACCCTTGTATTCCTTTCCATTCATTGTAAGTCATGATTTAACCGTGATAAACCAGCGATTATACTGGATTACAATACGACAAAAGCAGGAGTTGATGGAGTCGATCAAATGTGCATCTATTACACGGTATCCCGCATATCACGAAGATGGACTATCTCATTGTTTTTTTTAGGTCTTTGGACATTATAGGAATGAACTTGCAAGTTTTCCTTAGATACAATAAACCGGTCAGTTTTGAAATAAGCCGATTGTATCTGCATTCTTTGGACTTTAATTATAAATATATCTCAATATTATCATAATTTTATATCTTGGCATAAAACGTAGAATTGTGATTTTCAGTTTGAGAAAAAAGTTCATTACAGAAGCAATAATCTAGGTTGAAAGAGATGTTGCACATTGTGCCACGCGCGCCTGCTGGTGTTCCAAAATTGACGCGCCCACTGAAGGGATAACGAATGAAAACTGCCAAACAATGTCAAAGCGAAAACACCTGAAAAAAGATTCAATAAACTGTGAAACAGTTAAACACTTTCGCTTAAATTAAAACTGCGACGTAGCTAAAAATGGAAAATCAATAAAGGAATAATCTCACCTATTTAAAAGTTTCCTGGATCTATTTTTTTAAATACCTATTATTGTTGCCAGTTTATGCGATGTGAGTGCGAAATAGATTTCTAAAAGCTCAAAAGTTATTTATCGGAAACAAAGTGCCCCGCTTGTTAGCAGTTGAGTTTGAAGAATTTCTATTACCTGGCCCTTTTTTCAATAATCAGGGGGAAACAGTATTTAAAGGATGAAAATTGTTAAAGAATTTCAAAAAATTATGTGCTGAAATAACCTGGAAAAAAATTCAATAAGTCTTAAAGAAGTAAATACACTTTCCTTTATATTTAAATTATTACTTAAAGCAAAAATTATAAAATAAACAAAGGATTCAGCTTGCCAATTTAAAAATTATCAAAGTCTTGTTTTTTAATAGCATTGTTCCCAGCATATACGATGTTAGAGGGAAATATATTTATAAATGTTTAAATTTTATTTTCCATAAATAAAAAGTGCCGCTACTATAATGAAACGGTAAATAAAATAAACGGTAATATCTATGTTTCTGTGTAAAGGGTGTTAAGTGCAAAATGGGCAAAAATGAGTTATCAAACCAGGCATGTTTGTAAACTCAAGGGCAACTGCAGGGTGCAGAAAGCTAAGTCCAATTCCACTCTTAAATATTTTTATTCATCATTGCAAATTTGAGATATCAAGTCCAAAATGGGCTAAAATTAATTATCAAACCAGGCTTGTTTGAAAGTTCAAGGGCTACTGCAGGGTACAGAAAGCTAAGTTCAATTCCACTCTTAAATATTTTTATTCATCATCGAAAATTTGGGGTGTTAAGTCCAAAATAGGCGAAAATGAGTTTTTAAAATTGGCATGTTTGAAAAATCAATGCTACTGTAGGGTACAGAAAGCTAAGTCCAATTCCCCTCCTAAATATTTTTATTCATCAGAGAAAATTTGGGATACGTGTAACAAAACACAAACATGTTAGTTTTCAATCCCGTTTCTCTCAAAATTATGATTTTGGACTTGACTCCCTTTGCACAGCAAACACAGAAATAACATACATTTAAATAAAAATAAAATAAGAAACAGTACTTTGCACTTGGGAAAAAATATACAAAATATGTAAAACATAAATGTTAAATTTTGAGTAGGTCCCATTTCATCATTTCAGCCATTAGAAAGAAATATCTTTTCATTCCATTTGCGAAATAATGTAAATTTCACATTCCTCGCATTCACCACATTTCGAAATACCGAGGTTACCTGTCGATTGCTCAAGTTCCCCAAATATGTTCAAAAGGCCATAAAAACATTCCATTAGGAAAATATTGAAGTTGCATTTCACGAATTCCTCTCCCCCGCTCTAAACCCATTAAATTCCTGCACCAAATAATCATGTTAAAAACAAATTTCGAAAACAAAATTCTTCCTATCTTCCGTGCATCTCGGCGTAGATAGGGGAAAAGCGGCAGTCGCTTTTTCCCGCTACAGGAATGCCTCTTTCCGTTCACGTATGCTTTCGCACCGGCATTACTCAGATTGAAAATACAAAGCGAATTTTTTTTTCCAAGCACTTCTGCAAAATCTTTCTGCGCTGAAAAAAAGGAAAATTCCATCTGTAAAAATGCCATCGAAAATGATTCCAGTATCCTATGGGTATCGCAGTTTCCTCTTTTCATAAATCATATATTCACGACTTAACAATCATACACACATACATTCATAAATGAATATATATATATATATATATATATATATATAATATATATATATATATATATATAATATATATATATATATATATATATATATATATATATATATATATATATATATATATATATATATATATATATATATATATATATATATATTAGCTGAAAACCCGCACTTCGCTACGAAGTACATTCAAATTAAATACAACGGTCAATGTATGCAATTAATGCCAAAAAAATACACTGCTTGACAATTGCTAAGGAACAACTGGTTTTTTCAAACTAGCGTACCCAACAGCAGACCAATCACAGTAAAATGAAATGCAGAGGGCGTAACAGGGCAGGACATGTTATCTGTATAAAATGCAGTGCACGAAAACTCTTTATTCCTTCGAAAGTTCATGCAGTTAGGTGTTTGACGAAAATTGCGCCGTAGGTTGTTGGAAGTTATTTCTGGGAAAATCAGTGTGGTGTGGCAATAATTAAGTAAAAAAGTCTGCAAGGCATCATTTGAGTGCGTACGATCGTGGACGTGCAGTTGGACGGCACGAAGCGGGACAAAGTGTCACTGCTGTGGCCAGTGTAATGTGAGTGGCAAAAAGTGTCATAACGCTATTAAAAAAGGCCGCTGAAGGGGGAAATGCTATTCGAAAGCATGCCAGTGGTCGTGGAAGGAACACCACACCACAAGAGAATCGATATGTATCCCTAGTGGCGAAAAGGAACTGACATCTCACTCCTAGTCAGATAGCTGCAGACCTTGCAACCGCTACCCGTACAAATGTATCAGCCAGAACCATTTCTAGGCGATTAAATCAGGTTGGTTTGTATGCACGGAAGCCTGTTCAATGCATCCCACTTCAACCACGCCATCGTCGAGAAAAATTACGTTGGTGTAAGGAACATATTGGTTGGGGTCAGCAAGAGTGGTCCAGAGTGATGTTCTCTGACAAATCCCATTTCACTGTGATAAGTGATTCTGGCCAATAGTTAGTGTTGAGAGAGAGGGGAACACGTTATGCACCACAGAATGTTCAGGAACGTCATCGGTATGGCCAATGTCTGATGGTGTGGGCAAGCATTATGCACAATGGCAAAACACCGCTTCACATCTTTGAGCGAGGTACCGTTTCATCGCAGCGGTATTGCAGAGAGATTGTTCTGGATCATGTTCGTCTTTTTAGGGGTGTGGTAGGTCCAGATTTTTCTGTTTATGGACGACAATGCGCGCCCACACAGGACCGCTGAAGTATCGGACACACTAGAAAGTGAAAATTTTGAACGTATGACATGACCTGTTTACTCTCCTGGCCTAAATCCTATAGATCATGCCTGGGATGCTCCTGGCAGACGTGTTTCTCAAAGAACTCGCCCTACCCGAACCTTGCAAGAACTGAAAATCGCCTTGAGAGAGGAGTGGGACAATATCCCCCAAGGACTCCTCAATACTTTAGTAGACAGCATAAAAAACAGATTCAAAATGTGCACTAGTGTCCGATGAGGTCATACACCTTACTAAGGTACTCATAACTGTTTCATTCTGGGAAGAAGACCCATTTTTCGTGGCTGTTTGGAAATACTCCAAAGAGCATCTTTTTTGTTTTTCGTTTTCTTCTTTTTCCATGTGGCAAAATCTGTACCATTTTGCATAATAAATATTGCACAGTATCTCTACTAAATATGTATTAAGTTTCATTTCTTCAATCAATGTATATTATGAAATATTCCGAAAACTGTGATTGTTCCTTAGCAATTGTCAAGCAGTGTATATATATACATATATATGTATAATAAATACGACGATCAATGTATACAATTGATGTAAAAAAAACAAAAAAATATATTTATAAAAAAAATCGTAAGAGATATTTTTATAGATAAAATAATGTATAAGAAAATATTCAAATCAAATCTAATAGGACATACTAAAGAATACAGAACAGTTTGAGGAACATATCTTTTACTGTATTTTAATATTTTTTGGATAATGTCCTATCGTCTGCCGCATTAGCAAGGGAAAAAGTATTTTTTTTTGTCTATTTCATTGTTATGCACGTGACGATAAATTTATTTAAATTACCAGAGAAAGAAATCACGCGATCAGCATTTAATAAATTAAATTCTAAAATTTAATTTTTAAAAATTCACCAAAAATCAGAAAACGGAGATAAAGATTCGAAAAAGATTTCAGTTTAAAGGAATTTTTATGATCTTTCTTCTGATATAAATTTCATAACCTTCAAATTATCATTTTAAATGCAAACTTAAAAAAAGTTACTAACACAGCTTAAAAATTTAATTTTAAAAAAATCTAAGAAGAATTTTTCAAAAATATTTCTTAGTGCACCCCTACACTATAAGAAAATCGCCATGCAAAATTCCAGCCCTTTAGGGCCAGCGGTTTGGTCTGAGCGTTGTATGTCAGTCAGTCAGTCAGTTACGGAACTGTTTTATATATATAGATATACTAGCTGAAAACCCGCGCTTCGCTACGGAGTACATTCAAATTAAATACAACGGTCAGTGTATGCAATTGATGCCAAAATATATATATATATATATATATATATATATATATATATATATATATATTTATAGTAAATATGACGATAAATGTATACAATTGATGTAGAAAAAAATATATATTTATAAATAAATCGTAAGGGATATTTTTAAAGACAAAATAATGTCCAATCGTCTGCCGCATTAGCAAGAAAATTTTTTTTTGTCCATTTAGTTGTTACGCACGTGACGATAATTTTATTTAAAGTACCAGAAAAATAAATCACGTGATCGGCATTTAATAAATTAAATTCTAAAAATGAATCTTTAAAAATTCACCAAAAATCAGAAAATTGAGGTAAAGATTAAAAAAAGATTTCATTTTAAATAAGTTTTTATCATCTTTCTCGTGATATAAATTTTATAACCCTCAAATTATTATTTTAAACGCAAACTTTAAAGAATGATGCAAAAGCAGCTTAAAAATTTAATTTAAAAAAAATAAGAAGAATTTTTCATAAATCTGTCTTGGTGCACCCCTACACTATAAGAAGAATCATCATGCAAAATGTCAGCCCTTTAGGTCCAGCGGTTTGGTCTGTGCGTTGTATGTCAGTCAGTCAGTGAATGAATGAATGAGTCAGTTGCGGAACTGTTTTATATATATAGATATATAATTGGGACAAACACAAAAAGTTTCACATATGTTGTTTGCGAAATCTCCATGCCATGTGGTTTGAACACCATGCCGAAAATTTGTCAGTGTCAGCATCTTCAGTAAAGAGAAATCTACCATATGCGGGAGTCTGAAAAGCCTTTGGTTTTTGTCTTAGGAGAAATAGTCAATTTGATGTCACTTTTGAGAGACCCTCATATTTCAAAATAATATTTTTTTAGAAATGAATAAAATGTCTCAAAAAGAATATATACTCTAGTAAATTATCATAGTTGTCATTGTTTCTAATCCCCCTGGCCAGAGGGTATACCAGATGAAGTCATAACAGCTAGTTGGCAGAGGGGTGCAGCTCCTATTTATAACGACACCACAAATTTCGGAGTTCGATTTAGCCAGGTGGCACCACAATTTTGACCGGGCACACCGTGGGGCGACATCTGAGGGGATCGTACAATCTCTCAGCCTCTCTGACGTCATTGATTTACTTTCCGGTCTGTGGATTTGAAGTGCCCATATTCGATCTAGACATGGAGATACTTAATGACGCATTTCGGGATTCGATCCGAGCACCCTCAGAACTCAAAGCCGACGCGCTACTATTTGGCTACCTCGGACCAGGATCATAGTAAAGTGCAAATATAGATCACACATTCAGAACTCATAATTTGCAATAAAAAAGCTATTTAAAGAAATTACATGATTTCAGCCATTAACATACAAAATAATCAAAAAGTAAACATATCATATTTTTAAATAAAAGTAAAATAAGGACATATAGGTTTGCATTTAGGTAAATAAGTTTAAACTATATGAAAGAAAGGTATGCTAAATTTTATATACTTCGGATTATATTATTTGAACCTTTAAAAGATAGTCCTCATTTTTTCCATTTACGAAATAAATGTAGATTTCGATTTCCCCCGCATTCACCCCATTTCGAAAACCTTTCTCCGAGGTTACCTGTCGAATACTCATGTTCCAAAATCTGTGCAAAACGACATAAAACATTCCATTACGAAAATATTCACGTTGCATTTTACGAATATCTCCCACTCGCAGTAAACCCATTAAATTCCTGCATCAAATAATCACGTTAAAAACAAATTTGAAAAAAAAAAATGAAAATTCTTCCGCGCGTCTCGGCAGCGTGTATGTAGGAAAAGCTCCAGTCGCTCTTCCTATCCACGGAATAGAAAGAGGCAGGAATGCCTCTTTCCATTCACGTATGCTTTCGCTACGGCATTACTGAGATAGAAAATGCAGAGAGAATTTTTCTTTCAAGCACTTGTGTAAAAGCTTTCTGCGTATATAAAAAAGGAAAATTCCCTATGAAAAAATGCCTATCGAGAGTGTGAGATAAGGGATTCCCGGATTCTCCGGGTATCGCATCGTAAATCATATATCTATTGCTTATCCAATCACACACATAAATAAATAAATAAATAATATAAAAGGACTACTAATTGGTTAGCTCTGACTCTGATGTCAGAGGTGACGTATTATATGTGCACAAAATTAAATTTTTTAAGTGGACGCTACGCTTGTGCTTTGTTCTTAAAAGCGAAAATATCTCAAAAGCCCAAGGTGATTTAGAATTTGAATTGAATACAGGGGTTATTATATGTTATATATATATATATATATATATATATATAAAAGAGGTTGTCTGTTTGTTTGTCCGCTATAGAATCATAGACTGTTTCACCCACCGGGGCCAAATTCGGCACAGTTAATGTTTTGGACCCGAGAAACTCAAATCAGGAAAAACGAAATTTGGGGCTCAATTAGTTTTTTTTAATTATTTTTTTAATGTTTTTTGTGCCCGATAGAGGTGCGTCTACCCCCTGTGGATTCCCCTCGACCAGCTGCGTTAAGAGGGGTGGTTTGAGGATGACGGAGGGGGGTGGGGGTCAAATTACAATGCGGGAAAGAGGGTTGGGAATGACCTTAAAATCAGACGAAAGTCCGCAGGCTCAAAGTTTCTTTCTTTCTTATTGTTTGTATATCATTTCAGTAGAAACGTGCTAAGCGCATTCTCTCTGGCCAGATGAACATAAAGATCGGGAGTGCAGCCCAGTATTTTTTTGATGGAATGCATGAAATATTTTATATCTATATATCTACCCGGGCAACGCCGGACAATAATGCTAATATATATATATATATATATATATATATATATATATATATATATATATATATATATATATATATATATATACATATATATATATATATATATATATATATGTATATATATATACATATATATATATATATATATATATATATATATATATATATATATATACATATACATATATATATATATATATATATATATATATATATATATATATATATATATATATATATATATATATATATATATATTCCGAGTGCGACATTAATTCGTGCGAAGTTCAAGAATTCGAAATAAAAGAAATAATGCTCGGAAAATTTTTCTGTTTGCGCGAATAGGATCACAAGGACATTGGATTTTTTTTTCCCTATGTAAAAATAAAAAGTAACCGAAAGAGGGCGCTTTCGCGTGACCACGTTAAGTCCGCGTTAAGACATGCGTTACCTGTTGTCACTTTCATGCAGGCTGGTGCCCCGCCCCACATTTCACGTGATATCAAGACGTTCTTGTTAGAATCTTTCAGTGAAGACTAAGTTCTATAAATCGCGGTTGTAAGGGTCAGTGGCCCTCACGATCACCAGACTTGACCCCGGCAAATTTTTAGTAGGGGGATACTTAAATTCTTATGTGTACCGGGCTCCCCAACCACTTTGGTGGAACTGAAAAATGTCATTCGACAGACAGTCGCTGACATCGATACTACAATCCGCTGAAATGCGCTTAGTGACGCGCCTCACTTGCATATTACCATGTGTTTGTAGTAATGTTGGACATTTGTTACTTTAAAACAAATGCACAGTCTCATGTTATTGGGATATGCTTGATTTTCTGTTTTAGTTTGCCTGATTTGCATAAAACGTCTCAGTATGGCGTGTGAGCGTCCTCTTTGGGTTACTTTTGGAAACTTTTTTTTTATATGGAAAAAAATCCTATGTCTCTCTGATCTTATTGGCGCAATCAGAAAAATTTTCCGAGCATTGCTTCTTTTATTATGAATTTTTGAACTTTGCACGAATTTATGACGCACCCGGTATATGTATATATATATATATATATATATATACATTTACATATAATAAAAACATTAAACGCAACATAATTTTAAACTACATGGTTAGATGCACAAGATTACATTCAAATCAAGAACAAATGGACTATAAAATCAATAAATTCCTACTGGTTGCAAGAGATAAGGGATTTCCCTATTACTTTTTAAAATCCATTTTAACTCGCTTTTTTAACATAGTTTACTGCGACCGTGGACGTCGATTTTCTATATGGTTCAATGAGACTGAAGTGAACAGTGCTAATGACGGCGATGCATTAGGGGGTTGAGTCGGTGTTTTGGTGTCATGTATATGTAAGTACGGTGTTTCGTGTTAGTATTTTAAGTAATATAGTTATTTTGGGTTCATTTGTCTATTATATTTTTCTTTACTATAAAGAGGTCTCAGTTTTGTAACAGACTTCCGAGAGTATTGCCTGGGCTTAAAACATTGTTTAATCGGATGGGGGGGGTCACAACTCCCCAAGGTCATTAAATAAGAAACTTCCATTTCTGTTGTGAATTTCTTTCTCTTATTCTTAAATCCGTGTAGTTATGGTCACTTCTTTCTTCT
The DNA here is from genome assembly GCA_907164885.2 of Dolomedes plantarius. Taxonomy (NCBI): domain Eukaryota; kingdom Metazoa; phylum Arthropoda; class Arachnida; order Araneae; family Dolomedidae; genus Dolomedes; species Dolomedes plantarius. The sequence goes on along the minus strand of OU015503.1, from coordinate 19,710,334 downwards.
ACTTCTGTTTAGTATTTACATTGCTTATATATATATATATATATATATATATATATATATATATATATATATATATATATATATATATATATATATATATACATATATACCGGGGGGGGTTAAAATTAATGCTCCACAATGAAATGGTCATAAAAGGAATACTACTGGACCAAATGTCTGGAAATTTCTTTTCCGCCAAAAAAAAATAAAGTTCAAAACTCACCACCAGGGAGGAAATGGCACTGTATGCAATATTGTTAAACGAATTACAAAAGAAACGGAATCTAACTTAACCTCTTGTTACACGGGTTTAACATTTTGTATACATTTAAGAAACATTGACCTAAACAAAATTACCATTTAAAGTGTGCGTATTCCGGAAATCGTTTTCTTACAGATCGCTGATTTGTGAATTTTGAAGCCTGAATTCGGCCCTAAGACATGAAGATATCGTTTTAAAACGTTTTTAATCGTTTCTAAAACTATCTTTTCTAAATCGTTTCAAAATGCTAAGAAACTAATCGTTTCAAAATGCTAAGAGCTACTGTTGAGAATGCAGTAATGCGATTTAACTTTCTTTCGGAAAATGGCGGACGCCACACTGAACATGCTTTGTAACACGTTTCAGAAACGATTAAGCACATTTCAAACCGACGTCTTCATGTCTTATTTCGTTTAACAATATTGCATATAGCGCCATTTACCCCCTGGTGGTGAGTTTTTGAACTTTTTGGGGCAAAAGAAATTCCCATGACCTTCTTTAAACTATTACCAAGTTTGATAACATTTGGTCGATTAGCTTTCCTTTTATGACCATTTCAAAGTGGAACTTTAATTATAACCACCCTTATATATATATATATACTTTCCAGAGGATATCCTTATAAACAATATATTTTTCTTCACTGGGTGAAACTAATATTACCGGGCTCACCCTTGAACTTACGCGTGAGCAAGCTACGTAATGCGAGTGATTACGTTATACTGGGCGGTCAGTCCACTCAACAATTTTTAAACTGAAGGCCGGGGCTGCGTATCAAGAGCCTACATATAAAGCGGAAGGCTGATTTACCCTGTTCGGTGATGTCTGATATGGGGCTGGGAGCCGGACGGACAGTACAGATCTGCCGATGAATTAGGGCAACCTGGGGCACTAAGCAAGCTATGTAAAACTGACCGTGACAGAAAGCATTTTCTGTTAATTCTACGCCAGCTTATTTTAAGATTTGACCTTGAGACTTATTTATCTTCATGGCGAAGCATACTTTGAGGGGAAATTGCAGTGTTATATATTGAAGTTTAATTTAATATCCATAATTCATACTAATTTGAGTTAAATCCTTAAAAAACTTCCATCTGAATTATTCTTGTGGTTAAATTTTACCTTTCACTGTATTTTAATATTTTTTAGTCAATTTATTTCGTTGTTATGCACGGGACGCAAAATTAATTTAAAGTAGTATCACAAAAAGTAAAAATATATCGTGATAAGCTTTTAATAAACTAAATTCTAAAGATTAATCTTTAAAAATTCATCAAAATTCAGAAAATGGAGGTAAAGATTCGAAAAGGATTTCATTGTAAAGAAATTTTTATGATCTTTCCAGAGATATAAATTTGATAGCCCTCAGATTATTATTTTAAATGCAAATTTTTAAAAATGTTACATAAACAGCTTAAAAATCAAATTTTAAAAAATCCAAGAATTTTTCAAAAATCTGTCTTAGTGCACCCCTACACTATAAGAAGAATAGCCATGCAAAATTCCAGTCCTTTAGGTCTAGCGGTTTGGTCTGTGGGTTATCTGTCAGTCAGTCAGTCACGAAACTGTTATTACCATGTTTTTATTAACTCACTTTCTTGTTTGTTTGTTTGTGTGTTTGTCCAGTACAAATCTTTCAATCGATTTTTAACTATTTTCCCGACTTAGCTGGAAATTTGAAACTTTTAGAATAGCCCAGAACACGATGAAAATGCAGTATTTTAATACTTTTAGCCATCTTTAAGCAGTATTGAATATCATTTTCAGTTAATTTTTTTTGTAGACTGGTGCAGCCATCTATCGACCGGGACGGGAACGAAAAGTTAAACGCAATTTAACTTCCAATTAACTTCTTTTATTTTCAAGTTGATGGGATAATTCATCAAAAGAATTTTAAAAAAGTATTTTTAATACATAGAATTGTCAAGTTTATATGATTCAACAGAAAATTTAAAAACATGGTATATAAAAAGTTATTTTTATCTTGTAATTATTTATATATATATATATATATATATATATATAGATTACTAAGTATGCATTATAAGTGGAATTAATATCCTGTAGTAAACTGCCATAGTCCATTATTTTCCAAAAACATAACTAAAGAAAGTGACATTTAATACAAGCACCTAATATTTAATATAATTAAATTTGATATTTAAAGCTAGTATACATAATAATGTGCAAAACGCATCACTTTCAATCGAAAGACGAAAAGTCTATACAGTTGAGGCTGACAACGGATACATGTAAGAAAATTAAATCGATACTTCTAAGCGAAATCAAGTTTAACGATAAACTCCATTTCTCTATGGTGCGACATTATAATTACAAGAAGTATTGCTTCTGAGGGATTTGATCTTTAAGATAAACACATCCTCGCAGTAGGCAATCCTTCAGAAAATAAAAGATAAAGAATCCTCCTGAAACAGCGAGTGTAATCTGCTACTTCACAGCTCTCCAAATCATTCGTTACAAGAGGCAAAGTTAAAATCGATGAAGCTTAGAGCAATTATGATCCGTGCTTCATTGATTTCTAAGTAAAATATCTGAACTGTTAAATGCGAAAGGAAGAGAGACACTGGAAAATAAACTACCTTTTATATCAACTTTAGAAATTTAATCTAAAATTATTATTTTTTAACAATTATATTAATTACAAAACTGTAGTGTTTTCGCCGTGTCATGCTAGATCGATGAACAATGTCGATTCTGCACTTTTTTCAGATAATCCTTGTGGTTTAGTGTTAGAAACATGAATAAGGATTCTCGTGTCTGGCAATTATCTCATATTAATTACACAATTGTATTGATTTCCCCATATCATGGTATCTAGATGGTCAAGTTGATTCTTCTCTTTTTTCAGATAATCTTTGTGATCTTGTCTTAAGAACCATGAATTAGGATTCCAGTGATCTGGCAACTGTCTCTTGTTTTCACTGTTTTATGTATAGGATAGCTGAATGTTCAATGCAAATTCTGCTCTTTTTTCAGATAACCTTTGTTATTAAGTCTTAGAAACCTGAATTAGAATACCATGCCTGGAATTTGTCTCATATTAATTACACAATTGTATTGATTTCTCCATGTCATGCTAGCTAGGTGATCAAGTCGATTCTTCTTTTTTTTCTGATAATCTTTATGATCTTGTCTAAGAACCATGAATTTGGATTCCAATGATCTGGCAACTGTCTCTTGTTTTCATTGTTTTATGTATGGGATAGCTGAATGTTCAATGCGAATTCTGCTCTTCTTTCAGATAATCTTTGTTATTTAGTCTTAGAACCCTGAATTAGAATTCCCGTGCCTGGAAACTGTCTCATATTAATTGCAAAATTGTATTGATTTCCCCCTGTCATTGTAACTAGGTGTTCAAGTATATTCTTATCTTTTTTCAGATAATTTTTGTGGTATAGTCTTAAGAACCATGAATTAGGATTCCAGTGATCTGGCAACTGTATCTCGTTTTCACTGTTTTATGTACTGGATAGCTGAATGTTCAATGCGAATTCTGCTCTTCTTTCAGATAAGCTTTGTTACTTAGTCTTAGAACCCTGAATTAGAATCCCGTGCCTGGAAACTGTCTCATATTAATTACAGAATTGTATTGATTTCTCCATGTCATGCTAGCTAGGTGATCAAGTCGATTCTTCTCTTTTTTCAGATAATCTTTGTGATCTTGTCTTAAGAACCATGAATTTGGATTCCAGTGATCTGGCAACTGTCTCTTGTTTTCACTGTTTTATGTATGGGATAGCTGAATGTTCAATGCGAATTCTGCTCTTCTTTTAGATAATCTTTGTTATTTAGTCTTAGAACCCTGAATTAGAATTCCCGTGCCTGGAAACTGTCTCATATTAATTACAAAATTGTATTGATTTCCCCCTCTCATGGTATCTAGGTGTTCAAGTCGATTCTTCTCTTTTTTCAGATAATTTTTGTGGTATAGTCTTAAGAACCATGAATTTGGATTCCAGTGATCTGGCAACTGTCTCTTGTTTTCACTGTTTTATGTATGGGATAGATGAATGTTCAATGCGAATTCTGCTCTTCTTTTAGATAATCTTTGTGGTTTAGTTCTAGAACCATGAATTAGGATTCCCGTTTCCGGCAATTGTTTCATCAATTACAAAATTGTATTGCTTTCCCCATGACATGCTAGCTCGGTGGTCAAGTCGATTCTGCTCTTTTTGTAGATATTTTTCTGGTCTAGTCTTAAGAACCATGAATTATGATTCCCTTGATCAGGCACAATTGTTTCTTGTGTTTACTATTTTATGCATGGGTGAGCCACCGCCCATATGGTATACTGATCAGTGTCGTGAGCTTCCACGCCGCGGGCTTGGGTTCAAATCCTGAATAAGACTTTGTCGTTAAAGTGTTGTCGCATTATAAGAAGCAATGCTGGCTCACCTAGATGGTGCCCCCATAATTAAGTAGCCAGCAATACTTCGCGGTGAATAACAAAAGGCAAATTTTTCATGAGAAATGCCTCCACATTACAAAAAAATGTATGGAATAGATATGAAGAGAATCTTATCAAGTGAAAAAGCATACTACCAAGAGGGAACAGAGTTTCCAATGAGACTCATGGAGATATTACAGGAGAAACAATATCAAGCGCCAAATAGTTCCCATGATTTGGCAGTTATCTCTCGTTTTCTTTGTTATATAATTGGAATAGATATGAATAGAAGTGTATAAGATAAAATGCATGCTTTAACATTTTCAGGGGCACGGATTGCATGGTGCAGACTCTTTTCTCAATGTTTTTAACCTAAAAAATCATTTAAAAAATTCCAATTAAAGGCTGCAAAATGTTTTTAATTCTTTAAACTGAGAACAGATGGCAGCATTAGCCATTTTCTCCTCATTTAACTGGAATACATTGAATGCAAGTGAAAACAAAGACCAGATTTACCGTATGCACTGCGCAAATGGCGCCCCTCAATGAGTTAAGAGTTAACGGATTTGACAGTGATGCTAAAAGGGTTATTTCATCATAAATAAAAGCAACGGCTAAATGATTTCCGCGATTTGTCTCTTGCTTTCACTATTATTTATGTTTAGGATATATAAGAATATAATATTTTAAAGCAAAATGCATGTTACCAGAGTGAACGGATTTCCCAGTAATGCCAGATGGGCTATTTCATCAGAAATAAAACCAAGGGCTAGATATTTCCCGTGATTTGACGGTTGTTTCTTGTTTTCACAATTTATTAGGAATATATGAGAAGAGAATTTTATAAAGAGAAAAATCATGCTTCCAAAACGAATAGGAGTGCTATTTATGCTGATGGAATATTTCATAAAAAATAAGAGCAAGGGCTAAATAAATCCAGTAATTTGACGACACTTTTGTTCACTGTTATACGTTTGGGATAGATAAGAATAGAATCAGTAAAAACGTATGCTACCTGAATCAGTAGGGTTGCCAATTATGTCCATAGAAATATTTCATGAGAACTAAAAGCAAGGGACAATTAATTCCCTTAGTTCAGCAGTTGTCTCTTGTGTTCAGTGTTATATATTTCGGATAGATAAGAAGAGACAGGGATAGAGCGCATTACCAGAGGGAACAGAGTTGCGAGTTATGTTTCATGAGAAATAAAAGTAAAGGCATAATACGCAGAAGTGGGTATACAGTTCCATAGCAAACGGGATAGGAATTTTAAAATATTCAGGGGTGAATGAAAATTGCTTCAGTAACGTAAAAAGCCATTCTCATCCACCATTTCAACAAGAGCCATGCATTAAACAGAAGCAAAACACCTTAATTTTTTTTTTCTCCCAGACTGAAAATCCTCTAAAAAAAAGCTATGTGTGAAAACTCTGAAACGTTTCATTAAAACAAACACACACCCACGCATCATGTAAAATAAGTGAACTTTGAAAAAATTTGAAACGCGTCATTGAGATGAACATACACCTACGTGCACAAACGCACCATGTCACGAATTTCCCTGTCACGATGTCTCAGAAATTTTCAAACAATTTTAGTGACTACAACAGACACTTAATAATAAATGAGTGCAATTGAACCGAAAAGCATTTAATATGTTGCTGGACCGCCTCTGGCTTTGATCATAACAGCTTCTTAGTATCCACAATAAAAGAAATCGTGACAACTAGTTTTGAACTAATTAATATACTTGCGATTACGAATTTTCCCCACAGACAATAAAACCCAATACATCTCTAGCTAATGAAATATATTAATTAATTCAAAACAAGATGCCACTCTCATTTTTTTATCATGGATATTGAAAAGGCATGTGCTCCCATCATGTGTTTTCCAAAAGTTTCATGTAAGTAATGACAAGGAATTTTCTGAAAGACAATATAACTGGTTATTTTCAACATAAAAAAGAATGGATGAGTTGTTACCAAAGGTTTTCGGAGACCATTTTCTCCCAAGGCGCGTCGAAATAGCAAACAATTGAGTACGTATTATACTACAGAAATTAAATTGAATAAAACCCAACCTATAATTTTCACAACTTAAGCAAGCTGTAAGCAATGTCGCGGTTTTGCAATATTGGTTATGATACAATTTAAAACACACGAAGATGTGATATTGTGTTCAAACTTCAAAGTTTTGATCGTCCTAAATTTTTTTCAAAGACCATACATGCATGCAATTAAAATAAAATAACTGTGCGTTTAGTTTCGTAAACTAAAACAATATATACTGTTGCCGTAATATACATTTATGTACAGCACGTATATATATATATACACTACTGGCCAAAAGTATTGCAAATTTGAGAAATCTAACATTTTTTCAAGAATAAGCCCCAAAAAACAATATTTTTTTTCAATGAAACTGATATTTTTTAATGTCAATATGTTAAATTAGTTTAAAGACAAGATATGATTAAGTTATTGAACAAATATATTTATTTAATTTTATAAAAATTAGCATACAAAAAATGTACAGGTTATCAGAAATCGGCACCCATTTTGGTTCCCCGGAATAAAATGAAATAAATGAACAATTTCAAGTTCTTCTGAGCAGAAAAAAAGCCAAATGGTGTGGGGATGCATGTCACATAAGTCAAATGGACAACTCCATTTTGTACAGGGATCTATGAAGAGTGGCCAGTGCATTAGTGTGCAGAAGGATCGATTCCTTCCTAGTGCTCATTACATGTTCCCAAGGGAAAAAAGGGTATTTCAGCAAGACCTAGCACCCTGCAATACATCGAAAAAGGTAAGAAAAAATTTGAAATTAAATTAAATTTCATTTGAGTTCAATTCTGAACTCTAAATCAAAAAATTCCTTATTTTTGGTTAAGGCTGAATTTGCAAAACATGGTATTAATGTTCTGCCAAGGCCAGGAAACTTCCCAGATTTAAATTCTGTGGAGAATTTAAGGAGTATAATTGGAAGTAAAATATCTCAAAATCATCCCAGAACAAAACGAGAGATTCGGGAAACAATAATTAAAATTTGGCACCATGAAATACCGAAAGAAGTAATGCAAAACCTTGTGGAATCCATGCCTAAAAGAGTGGATGTTGTGATCAAAGCCAGAGGCGGCCCAACAACACATTAAATGCTTATCGGTTCAGTTTCTTTCATTTATTATCTTTTCTGCTCCGAAGAACTTGAAATTGTTCATTTATTTCATTTTATTCCGGGGAACCAAAATGGGTGCCGATTTCTGATAACCTGTACATTTTTTGTATGCTAATTTTTATAAAATTAAATAAATATATTTGTTCAATAACTTAATCATATCTTGTATTTAAACTAATTTAACATATTGACATTAAAAAATATCAGTTGCATTAAAAAAATATTATTTTTTGAGGCTTATTCTTCAAAATATGGTAGATTTCTCAAACTTGCAATAGTTTTGGCTAGTAGTGTGTGTATATACTATATATATATATATATATATTTAAGCATGTGATATTATGGTTACTATAACGGGAATTATCTTACCTTCGAAAACATGAATGTTTTTGGATTTGTACGTAAGTAACTTCAGTGTATATATTTACTTCTGTCTATTCAGCGTTGAAATTCATTGCTTCAATTTTCCACATTTTTATCCCATGCCCGCTATATGTGACGGAATAGCACGGCGAGTACGATATGTTCCAAATTTTATTTTTCTTTGTTTGTAAAACTTTTATGATATGCCTTTGTCTATACATCTTTCTACAACGTTTAAATTTATATTCTAGGCGCAGAGGGTAGACATGTTGACTGAATATTACAACTATGTGATAACAACGCTGGTAAGTAATCTTTCGCCTCGTTTAACAACTTTTTCTGTCTCTAATAAATAAATCTTTGAAAATGATATATTTAGCAGATAATATTATTTAATTATACCCTTCAGTGGGCAATAGTTGTCAAAACTGTCTTCCTGCTCTTTCACCCTGAGGGAAAAAATCGGGACTTTAAAAGACCTTGAAATAGTTGCTAAAACCGTGATAAATCCTCCATTTCGTTTCCCATTTCACCATCATCATTTCTGGATACGTTCATCGCCCGGCCTCCAAGATACACACACACACACACACATATATATATATATATATATATATATATATATATATATATATATAATATGTTATTTTCATCTCCGACTTCGCTTTAATGCATTCAGTTCTGTTGCCAGAGGCTAAGAATTGAAAATCTGCCACTGAAATTCTGTAAATACTGATTTTGTGGTGCAGACTCTATCGCAAATGTAATTTTCTAAGAATGTGACATAATCATCTTTGATTACCTTTCTTCTCTATCATTTATCTTACGTTTTTCTACCACATTTTGTGTTTTGCAGCATACGCTTTCTTTTTAACTATCTATTCTGGCATGGCTATTGTCCACGTAACTTCGGATATACTACATGAATTGATTTCTTTAGTCATGGATATTTCATCTAGATGGCTAGCCATTAATTTTCTCTCTTTGAGTGGCTGTAAGATAAGTAAAGAATTACTGCTTTTTAATTTCCAAAATACCAGTATAATAGAGTTCACACTGTCTGGGTTAATTAACCCTTGACCGCAACAGCATCAATTTCATTGTGACTAACTAATATGCTTCAAAATTTCCTCTATAATAACCAGCGTTTCCTTTATTTTGTCTACTACACGCATATGTGAAACCGTCAAAGCTGATATATATTTTTATAAATTCAAACATTTTATTCTCTGCAAAATGAAAGTAGAATAAAATTGACACTGCCTGGCTCAATCAGTAGATGACCACAGTATTTGCCTTTCCATTGTGACTAATTATGTTCCCATGAGTCATCTTTATTCACTATCATTTCTATTACTTTGTCTACGAAATGCATACGTGTAAATATATCCGCTAATGTATTTCTTATTCATCAATACATTTTAGTTTCTGCAAAATACCAGTCGAATAGAGTTTGCACTGCCTGGGTTAAGTAATAGCTGATCACAATAATACCAATTTCATTGGACAGATTACGCCCCAAAAGGTCTCCTGTAATAACCAGCATTTCCATTATTTCGTCTGCCATACATTTCGTATAGTTATCAATTTGTATTTATTTTTTTCATTAGGACATACATACGATGAATCTGGAAGATTTCCAGTACATAGGAACCAACATAACGGGTTTCCGGATTGTCGATGACCAAGCCAATGATTTTCAAGAGATCGTGTCGGATTGGAGATCCGGTACCCTGTCCGGGAAACCACTAGAAATTGATCCTGCAAAGGTATGTTCAGTGTCCGGCTTGTAATGCGGGAACTCTGTATGATATCCAAGGAAAACTACGTAGGTGAAATTGAAAACAATTTAACACATTTTTAAAATCTTCAAAGTATAATGACAATTGAATTCAGGAGTAGAAAAAAAGTATAAAGGGATGTTATTAAGAAAACAGTTGAATTCTTTATCATAAATTTGAAACTAAGTCGATAAATATTAATTATATATATATATAGGTGTATGTTACTGTAAAAGAGAATAATTCGGTGATTAAGGATAATCACCAGTATTAGGCGGATTGACAAGTGATATAGGCAAAGGTAATAAATTTAATTGACATATTGTGAATTTATTACAGTTACCAGTGATTATGCATACTCGTCAGCTCATAGCAGCAAATATTCATATATAACAACATGATAAATGGTACTTAATTAATCAAATATACAGGACATTATGGATAGTTGCCAGTCTAAGATGGTAAATTTTATAAACAATGCATTCTCACCGAGTAATCTTTAGTTTGAAACTAAGAACACTGGATGTATACAGAGAAAGCAGCTGTTCACACTGCGTTCGTCAGTGTTACCGTTATTCGTATTGAAATATATTTAACCAATTACAAACCTCCAAATGATTAGTGACGAAATTGTTAAGGTCTGTGATTGGTTTAATTTATATCAATACGGGTAACACTAACGCTGACGAAAGCAGTGTGAACAAGCCTCAAGAGGCGGTTCGCAGAGTATTTTGGCAGTAATATTAGCTACTGAAAATGATAGGTACTATCCCTATGAAAGATTTATTATGAAAGAATAACACGAAATGTCCTGGTTTTAAAAAATGCTTCGTAATTTATAAAAATAAATTGAAAATATTTAAAAACTATCATATTTTTAAATGTTTGAGAATTAAGGTTTTTTTTTAACAAGGAATAAAAATTCAGTTATATTCTACGAAAAGGTCAATAATCAATTCACATATTTATTCTTTTACATAATATTCCATATATAACTATTGTAAATGACATAAAACAAGATCATCGGTTTTCATGAAACAGCATTTGGCGAAAAACGACGTGAAAAATGCTCATAGAATAAAATTGATGATGCCACCTTTTCCGATATTTTATGCAAATAAAAATAAAATGCATAACATTTTGAGAATACGTAGATAGTTTAAATATGAGGTGTTTAGCAGAAAATGAGTTATATATATTTTGTTAAAAGCAATTTTGCAGTTCATTGTGATTATTTTTATAGAATAATTTTATAGATCTTATATAAATCGTATGTATTCAAGCATAGCATAACGTAACCTAGGAGTTGTTTTTTATTTGACAAATATATGTATACTGTTATAGGTATGTATTTAACACCCCTGTTAATTTTTCATATGTTACTGTATGTAGTAAATATGTAATTTGTGAGCTAACCGCATTTTGTTCAGAATTAATTCAATGATCAATTTAAAATACATGTTGTTATTATGTATTTTAAAGAAGAAAGTAAATTAAAAATGTTGTTTATTTGTTGTAGTATTTAAAAGTGTAAAGTAGAGCTTATTAGAAAATTTGTGTTCATATGGCTGTTCTAACTTTCGATATTTGTTTGGATTTTTTTTGTAATTGATTTCTCAATAATCTCAGATGCTATCTTTTTTTTGCAACTTTTTCTTTTGACATATAATTTATTTTGCCTTGTATATTCTGTTGTTAAAAGATTAACGTATTATTTTATGTTTTTCATAAGTGAATATTAAAAATAAGGTTGACTAATGATAAAGGTACAAAAAAATGAATTTTTTATGTAAATTTTCTTGCAGCTTTTTTATTAGAAAATCGAACATTATTCATTGTTTTAATCTTTATGTTGGCATGGTTTGAGGATAATAATTTGTATCTTGAGACATTTATCGCAATGGTTACCAATGAAGGATTTTGAAAGATCTGTTTTTGTGCGAATTATTATTTATGAATGGATATTTTATGTTGTAATGTCCTTTTGTGTATTTCGAATGCTTGTCTAGAGTGTTTCTCATCGCATTATTTTTTATGCATATTTATGCAGTTTTCCGGTTGGACTACATATACAATTGCTTTGTACCGCTGCCATAGATATAAAGTAGTTTTCTTTACCTAAGCTTCTCTGTTCATTGTTAGTTTTCTATATTTATTTTGTTCTGAAGCTGATATACCATATCAGTTACGGAGAGCAATAGATAGACTTATTTCTCCATATACGGTATTTTTTGGATGTTAAGACTCACTTCAAATTTCTGGGAGGATTTTTACAAAAGAATATTTTGTATATTGTTAGGTATATAAAGACATTTTCAATTTCTTACTTAAAAGAGATAAAAAAATATACATAAAAAAATTATATAATAAATATAATAAATTACAATATAATAAACTATATATATATATATATATATATATATATATATATATATATATATATATATATATATATATATATATATATATATATAAATATATATATATATAATGTATGTTTTATATATAATAAATATATACAGAGTGTCCCGGCTAAAAGTATCCAAAAGTTATGGCTTAATTTTACGGAACTACCCGTTAGAATTTTTTTCAAATATTTAAATGCAAAGAATATCTCACCAAGTTTTAATATCAATAGATTTCGATACGTGGATCTTTTGTAGCACGACAAATGTCTAAACGGAAATACAGTTCTCTTCAAGTGTTTCGTAGCATATCAGGAGTTATTAGACGAATTGCTTGAAAGATACGCTTCTTCAACTCAACCACAGTTTAAATTTTTTGTTTATACACAACGGATTTAATGAATCCCCAGCAAAAAAGTCTAATGGAGTCAAATCCGGGACTTTGTTGGCCAGGCAATTGTGACCCCTCTTCTAAAACATGATCAACATTGTCATCTGTCACAAAAACTTTAGGATGGTTGGCAGTTTGAGATACCAAAGTTCTCGTCTCCTTTAAAGTTTTACCCCATTGACGGATGGATTTTAATGTCGGAGAATCGACATTTCATTCTGTTCGCACACGTCCCTGAAGACGCGTCACTGATTTAAACTCCGTTAACCAAAGCACGAACTGCACCTTTTGCTGTGGCGTCCACATCTTTACACTAATGAAACCCATGGAACTGATTTTGCACCTTTGTGCCGACTGCTGACTACTGTACGCATGCGCGCTTGAACGGTCTGCACCCAAAAATCTCGGAGGGGTTTATAGTGCCCGGAGGAGCAGTCTACTATATTCTGATGGGCAGTTCCGTAATAATAAGCCCTAACATTTGGACACTTTTAGCCCGGACACCCTGTATAAAATGTATAATAAATATAAATTATATATATATATATATATATATATATATATATATATATATATATATATATATATATATATATATATATATATATATATATATATATATATATAACATATATAAAAATATTCATTTTATTTTGATTTTACCTGCGAACTACAAGACGCACCCCAATTTTCAGTCGATTTTTTATGTAAAAAAGTGCGTCTTATGGTCCGAAAAATACGGTAGTTTTTATATATTCAAAGGAAACACATCAATCTTGTATCAAAGAAATGTAAACTTACTTCTCGTAAAAAAGGCAGCTATTTCCTTAACCTAAATAACTGACCTACATATACCAATGTCTATCGGTTAGAAAACAGTGTAACTCAAACCAGAAGGACGGAATTTAGAATTGCTACATTTGAGAATGCAATTGGGAGTGATTAAAGAATATATATCAACATCCCCTGGCTTTCCAAGTACTCTTACTTCACAAATATTCAAATTTTATACTGAAATCCTTCAACCTTCGAAATTATTCTTCTAATTTCAATACGTGGTTTTAATCCTTCACTTTTTTAACATCTGCTCGAACTCGCTGGATTAAAGATACTTGGTAGACCAATGCTGCATCGACAACTTCTTTAACTTAAAGCGCGAAATTAGAGACTATGTACCGAACGAAGGCGAATTTGTTGTTGTTGTTGTTGTTGTTTCTAATGCGCCCTGGTTGGAAGTTTCAGACCAGGTCCATATAGGCTTCGGGCTGAAGTGCGTGGCTCCTTTGTATATAGTACCACAAGGATCGGAATCTGTCTTAGTTAGTTGCTGCCTCCGTTTTGACCGAGCCGACATCTGGGGGGGGTTGCACCCCCTCCCACCCTCTCTGACCTCATAGAGGGACTTTCCGGTCAGCGGATTTAGCGTGCCCATATTTGTCCAAGACACGGAGGTAATTAATGGCGTGCGTCGGGATTCGATTCGAGTAACCAAAGCACCGAAAAACCGACGCGCTACCACTAGGCTACCTTGAGCCTAATTATGCGTAATTATGCAGTCTATGACTATTTAACTCCATTAGCTAATTTATGATATTTTGTATAATAAAATGTATAAATTTGGACCAAAGTTCTTAGTCTACCCAAAAAGTAAAACAAATAAAAGACATAAAGCATGCTATTTAACACCTCCATAGAAGGTAAAATTTCTGACTATTTCATTGGCTCAACACCTTTTTCCTCGCTTAACCACATTTTCCCCATGATCGGACAAAATATGGCAGCAAAAGAGAGGCTGCCAAGAAAATGCACAACGAAAAATGCGCAAAATAGTGGGAAAAAGAAGGCTTATTGGCAGTGATGTGTCAAAGTGCGGAAAGAAATTCTGGAGATTTCTGCAAAAGTTGACAGTAATGCGGGAATCATCTGCAAAATTTTTGCTTGTTTCACAGGCCCTTAGCAACAGAATGCGGAAACGGCGTAAGACAGATATATTAAGAGCGAAAGAAAAGGGTAAAATATCAAGGGAATATGATGTCATTTTTTACTTTCAACCTAATTAACGCTTAATATTTTTTAACCTACCAGTGTTTTATTTGCTTTTTGCAGATTAGATTGCTCAACAAAAATGCGATTTGCCAAACGAAACTTTTATTTTTGTTCTTTTGAAGGTAACAATATATTTTAGTCTCGTCCTCAAATTGCGATCCTCAATTGCATCCTCAAATTCGCATATTTGACAGGGCAGTATTTTTTTAGTAAAAGGAACATCTATATATTTGTAGTATTCATGTTTATTACATTGAAAACTCATTCATTAAGTACAGGGTGATTTTTTTAAAACTGACACTACTCAGAGCCATCTGTAGCGAGATCTATCAACCGGAATTCCACCAAAATCGATAGAGGGACTAAGGACGACATGGGAAAGAGTTTCCGTGAAAAAAATAATTAGTTCCAAAAGTCACCGATTGGGAACGATATGGCGCTGTTGTGTCGGCGCACCCGAGAAATTGAATAAAAGGCAAGTCAAACATCAAAATGCAAACTCAGGACGAACGTAGTCAACAGAAGCGCCAGTAATTTGGGCTATAAATATCGGTGCGGAGTCTGTTGCGCTTTCGTTTTTCAGAAGGGTCATCAGTCGCTTTTTCCACTGGCATGGCCACCTCGCTACCCGGACCTAACCCATGGGACATTTTTCTGTGGGGTTATTTAAAATCTAAGGTGTACTTTGGTGGAATCTCGAACTTGGAGGGCCCAAAAGGACAGCATATCCCAGACTTTGAAGAACATTCCTGGTGACATGTTGCACTTGGCCGTTGAGAACGTAGTGTTCAGGTTTTAATGTGTCGTCCACAAGGACTATGGTCACACTGGAGGAGGGAGAATTGAATTTGCTGCATAAAGGGGTGTTGCAGTGAAATTTCTTTGTTATTCATTTGTCTTCTTACAACTCTTTCGGTTTTCACCCTTTTCTTTATAGCACAAAATGCTGGCGCTGCTGTCGAATACATAGTCGTGAATTTGTATTTTGATGTTTTACCTGCCTTTTATGCAAATTTTGGTTGCGCCGACAACAAAAGCGCCACATCTTTCCCTATCGGGGACTTTTGGAACTATTTATTTTTTATTTCACGGAAATTTTTCCCATGTCGTCCTTAGTCCCTCTATCAATTTTGGTGGAATTCCGGCTGATAGATCGCGCAACAGATGGCTCTGAGTACTGTCAGTTTAAATAAAAATCTCTCTGTATATAATGGGGACTATGAAAACTTTGTTTCTTTTTTGTTATGAGGCACGTTTTCCTTTGGGTTATTAGGATATATGATCAACGATATACCTTTGTATGTCCCCCCCCCCTAAAAAAAAGGATAAAATTTTATTAAAGTATATTTTAACTAAAAAATATATATCTTTACTTTCCTATTTCACCTCTGCTGTCCATAGATGACAGCACGTGACGTGCGTAATTAAGCTCCCTCTCCCCCATTCAATTTCTATGCCGACAAAATCGTGCACACAATAATTTATACATCTTATGGGAAAATGCAAGGTAAAGCTGTGAGCTCTCAAGCTGATAGCCATACGATGTGTTTTCCCCCGTTTTTCAAGGGGGGAATATCTCCTTCGGTGGCATTTCGATTGGAACTTGCCGTTCGCCTCCAAAATTATATTTTGTCTCTGCTATATTTATCTTCCAAATTTCCAGTTCCGGTTTTATTCTTTTCGGTCGGATGTTAAAGTGGGATAGTTCCATCCCACTAGGTACTCCTAAAACCTATTACCTTACCTTACCTTATGAATAACGGTTTCCACACATTTTGGATATTTTTCGACTCACAGAAATTAAACTCCTACAATCACCCAGAAATACTTAAAAGTAACTGAGGTGGCAGATGTGAAAAAATGTTAGCAAATCAGGTGAATTAGAAATTCAAAATGTGAAGAGAAACACAGATTGCGTGCATGTGATATTTTTACTCTTATCTTTTTGGCTTCAGTTAATGATGTTGACATGTGTTTTCCCTCTGACAGTAGTTCAGTAGATTTAATCTTCATGTGTATCGATGTTTATTTTGTGTTTTTATGACTTCTTGCATGCTGGCGAACAGAACTTCACGGTAAGTCTCGTAGAGTAGTTTTACGTGACAATTCCTCTCTCAATTCCCAACCTCTTCCTATATGTATATATCATATTCTTTGAGCATAAGGAATTGTAGTTAACGCATGGTGCCAATTGTCAACCATTTTATACAGTGATAATTTTGTAATTTTAATATTAAAAGCAGATTTTATAAGTATGTTTGAATTCATTTATCTCTTTAATAAAAGTTCATAAAATTTTGGCTGTTTCTCCCGTAGTATAACGTACATAATGAAACCCCCCATAAAGAATACACTTTGATTATATAACAAACTAGCTGAAAACCCGTGCTTCTCAACGGAGTACATTCAAATTAAATACAAAGGTCAATGTATGCAGTTAATGCCAAAAAAAAGAGAATATATTTATAATAAATACTACGGTCAATGTCTGCAATTAATGCCATAAAAAATAACAAAAGAATATATTTTTAAAAATATCGTAACGGATATTTTTATAGACAAAATAATGTAAAAGAAAATATTCAAATTAAATCTAATAGAACATACTAAAGAATATATTACAGTTAATATAGTACAGTTTGTGGAACATTTCTTTTACTATAATATATTTTTGGATAATGTCCAATTATCTGCCGCATTAGAAAGAAAAATATATTTTTTTGTCAATTTATTGCGTTGTTATGCACGTGATTCAAAATTAATTTAAAGTATCACAAAAAGAAAAGAAACCACGTGATCAGCATTTAATAACTTAAATTTTAAAAATTAATCTTTAAAACATCACTAAAAATCAGAAAACGGAGGTAAAGATTCGAAAAAGATATCATTTGAAAGGAATATTTATGATCTTTCTCGTGATATAAATTTTATAACACTCAAATTATTATTTTAAACGCAAACTTTAAAGAATGTTGCAAAAGCAGCTTAAAAATTTAATTTAAAAAAATCAAAGAATTTTTCAAAAATCTTTCTTAGTGCACCCCTACACTATAAGAAGAATCGTCATGCAAAATGTCAGCCCTTTAGGTCCAGAGGTTTGGTCTGTGCGTTATCTGTCAGTCAGTCAGTCAGTTACGGAACAGTTTTATATATATAGGTAAAGAATATGCTTTGATATATCAAGGTTCATTCTTTATACCAAGCGATAAACAAAAAACTTTCTTACAAAACCGAAACAAAAAAAAATATTAATAAAAATAATTTTTCAAGAATATATTTGCATTTCTTCCTTTATGGAATAAAATAATTTTTGGAATGCCAAACGTGATTTTATTCCTCAAGTATATATAGACCTAAGATCAAAGCTACCCTTTAAATTTAATTTGTATAGACCTGTCTGCATGGTTTTCGGAAAAATAAATTCAGAACTGATTCTGAAGTGATCATAGTCAAGCATAATCTATTCTGACACAACAAATAGAAAGGAACACGGATTTTGTATCTACTTTATAGGATGAAAGAAGCTCCTGCCGTAGATAGCGTCTGAAATGTTGCAGTGATATTTCAAGCGTTAATATTATTTCATATGCTCAGAGACCACATTTATTTGTAGCGGCAAAAATTGACATGAATATGCATTCCAGTAGACATGTATACTGATAACGTTAGGATTTCAACAGGTTCGTTAAAAGATTTTTATTTCCAAATACACGACTACCACCTTAAGCTTAAAAAATATTCCAAAGTAACTTCCTCATAAAAAATTATATTACTTGGCGCAATGATTACATAATGTAAAAAAAGTTTTTTTTCTGTTACTTCGGGTAAGAAACAAGGCTTTAACGTAATCATGATTTTTATTATAAATGAATCATTGATTAATTGCATTTGGGTAGTTACAGTTTGTATTCCCTAATAATGGTAATATTTATAATGACTGCCATTGAATTATATCCATTTTAACTGCTACAAGTTGGATCAGCATCACAGTCATATTTTCCTATTACTTAAGAGCGAAAATGGCATTGCTTTCAAGTAATGTTTCCTGTAAAACACATTTCCGTCTAGTGAGGTTTAAATGTATACATTTTGGGGACATAATTGTAGACCATTATTAGATCTGCAAGTTTAATTAATTCATTAAGTTTGGGTTTTTGATTAATATATATATATATATATATATTATCAACACCTTTTATACCGTCAATTATATTTGAACAAATCAGTTAAAGGGCCAGTAGTGCGTTTGTTTTTCAAAACCAATTCATTTTTTAACTAAATAGAGAGCAATAAAACTCTTGATTCTTCTTGGCCTGTGTAGACCATTTTCTGGTATGGTCTATACTGCAACGTATCTCTATACATAATTAAAAAGTAACAGACCACTCGGACACACATTCGGCATTTTAGCTTGCCCAAAAGTGTTTGATTGAATTGAAAATTAGGGCTTTGAGACGACCGATATAGCATGTATTTTTTTTAACCAGCCTAGACAGACATTCCATTATTGCATTGTCCCTGCCAGGCTGAAAAACACTGGTGTCTGTTCCGAAGAACAGGGGTACTGTTAGCAGTGTACAATTGCTGGCAGAAACTCTAGCATATGTTATGTGATAATTAGTTCTGCTCTCATATCTGAGAGCAAAGGATTGATTACTCAGTTAGAATAAATTTCCCCTCCATTTAGAATATCCTAGCATTCATTTGAGCAGTCAACTTACCATGATAACTGATAAAACGTAGATACCAAAGAGTTGCATGGATACTACGAGCAGTTTCTAAGACTCAAGATACCTCGGAATCCTGGACTTTTGCATACGAAACGTTACTTTTTTTGAGATTCCTCCAGTATGATCTCAATAAATTCAGTTTATACGACCTCCAGGGGGATGGATTTGCTTTGGTGGCACCATCAACCTTGTACCTTTTGGTGAAAGCTTCTGCAGTTGATTTTGGGGTCAACTGGAGAAAGGAAATACTTGAAGACTATAGTTACTCAAGTGATATCCAATCAAGTGATATCCACGAGTCAACTGCAGTGTTATCCACGAGTTCCGCTTTGTACGCCACTGAAACTTCACATGACGATATATAGTATCTGCCATACTACTTTGCATGTACAAAAGGCCTAATAAATGTTCTACATTGGATTTTGATCATGTAAATAGGCATATATGCTTTGGTGTCACCACCAACCTTATACCTTTTGGTGAAAGCTTCTAGAGTTGATTTTAGGATGAAAAGGATAAAAAGAAATACAAATAGTTAGTAGTAGTTACTCAAGAGATATCCAATCAAGTGATATCCATTAGTCAACTCAAGTGATAACCGCGAGTTCCGCTTTGTACGCCATTGAAAGTTCAGATGACAGTATTGAGTATCTGCCATATTACTTTGCACATACAAAAGACCTAATAACTGCTTTACATTGGATTTTGATCATGTAAATAAGCATATATGCTTTGGTGTCATCACCAACCTTATACATTTGGTGAAAGCTTCTATAGTTGATTTTAGGATAAAAAGGATAAAAAGAAATACAAAGAGACTATAGTTACTCAAGAGATATCCAATCAAGTGATATCCATTAGTCAACTCAAGTGATATCCACGAGTTCCGCTTTGTACGCCACTGAAAGTTCAGATGACGGTAGGGTCATTCCATGCGAAATGAGCAAAAATTTAAAAAAAGTGGTGGCCCTATGGTAACAGATTTTAATGAAATTTGGTACATAGGTTCAGTTTATATATAAACAAAGGAATCTAAAATATTTTTATTCAAAATAAATTATTTTGGTAGTTTTCAGCATTTAAAGGAGTTAGGATTTTGAACAACGCCTGTGCAAGTGCTCAACATTGCATGTTTGAGCTTCTGTATCTCAATAACTACTAGACGTAAACTAAAAAAATTTATATTGTTGTAATCTCTATAAAATTGTCTATTTATTTAGTTAATAATAATAGTTTTTAAATCAAATGAAAATTTTTTATTTAATTGTAAAAACTGCAAATTTATAAATTTTGAGAAAATTAAAACATTTCTGGGGGCTAAAGGAATATAAAGGAATATCTGAAATTAAGGCCCCATGAAGTTCCAGATATGATGAAAAGACTTCTAAATTTTGGAAGTTGCATTTCATCTCCTTCATCTTGAAAATAGTTCAAACATTTCAAAACATTGTATGAAATGCTCATTTTCCCCTTTATGTTGCCAAAAAAAAATTAAATGAAGGAAACCTCTAACACTAATGATACTGTGCAAACATATTGCTCTATATGCCTATTATATATTTATAAAATATCAGAATTTCCTTTTGATTCCTAAAGCAACTAGGTTAACTTAAAATAACACTGTTTTACGTCATATATGCACATTACGAGTTCCAAATGATTACAGTAATGAGAAAGAAAAGCCCATATGAATTTAAAATATATTCTTAGAAAATATTCTAAAACTTTCCTCTCTACTTTTAAAACACAAATTATTCATTTGAATTTCAAATTAGACAAAAAAATATGTTAATCATATTCATTTCTTCAATTAAGTTTATCAAAATCTAGTTTCAATCCACAATTTTCAGCCTATTTCTTTTGATATACTTCTTCGATCTGATTAAAAGTTATTTGTTAAATTTTGTAGAATATTCCTGTTGATGAGATAGAAGGAACTGGTATTTTCATTAATATATTTTCTAGCGGTACCCAGCAATTATCATCTTTAATAGGCCACGTGAAATGCAAAGAAGGCCCATGTGGATTCATAAACTTCACAAGAAAATCACTTTTATCTGCTGAAATGTCTGTCACAACACCCAGCCACCAATGTTTATCATATATACAGCAAACAAATGATGAAAGGGAAATTTGGCTTGGGGTTGATATAAAAATTTCCATAAAAAGATCCATAAAAAGCATGCTTACTCTGAACACTGCATGCCTATCATCTCTAGACAAATACCTACAGTAAATGTGATTTGGATGCCTCCCACTATTGATGCATCGGGTCCAAAAACTTTCACTGCCGACACAATTCATCCAGACAAACAAAATCATTTCTAGATGTTGGATAGGGCCTAATAGTGTATATAAATAATTTACATAAGGAGAAAGGTATTTTCTCTCTTTATAACGCATGTTTTATACAATAAAATAAAATACATTTTGATTTTATTCCACCTAACTATTACATAACTTGAATGGAATATATTAGTATAATAATTACGTCACTGAAAGGAACCAGTTTAAAAGTTGGTTTTAGATAACGGATAACATTTCTAAAAGATTAAACGAGTAATGATTAACGCCTCAAAATTTTATAAGCAGACATGTCGGTATTATTTTACCCGGCTCTGTGTATAATTAAGCATACATACACTATGTGGCTGAAAATAAACAGGAATTGATAGAATTATAGCAAATGTAATACAAGAAACACTTCTCCCTTATCTTGAAGGGAAATAGTATTAAGAAAGCTTTTGTCGTACTGGCCTGTATATATAAATACAGTCAAGTACATGTATTTCTACTATTTTACGTTAATTTAACAATAACACCTACATCTTCCCTGTAATGCAAGATTATTTCCCCCCGCCTACGACTAAAAGAATGTTTATTAGTATTAAGGCTGCTGTGTACAGACCCTGTTGGATTCGCTCACCCCAATGTTAATCTACGGAGAAAAATTGTCCAAGGATTGCCGACTGGGATTTCAAGTTTTTTTTAAAGAAAATTGTACTCCGAAACAGAGAAAAAAAATTACAATTTTTGTTTTTTTTAAAAGTACAAATAATATTTTTTAATTCAAATTATCTTGTGTAGTGTGTTTTAAACGCTCATAAATTCCTTTCGTGGATGAAATTTATAAAATGAATCCCTTTGCAAGGTGCAGAAAAGTTCAGGCTATCTGATAATACCATTCTTATTGGATTACTAGCATTTATGTAGCTGTCAATGGTAGACACATTTTCTCCATAGGTTAACACTGAGGTGAGCGAATCCAATAGTGTTAGTAAACAGCGGTCTTAGCTGTTTGCCTGATGCTCTTTTTGTGGATGTGATATATCTGACTCATTTTTCATCTGACGCTTTTGCAGACTGAAGTCGCTCTGGTGTACGACGCAGTGTGGACTCTGGCGCATGCCCTAAACACGCTAGAGAAGGGTCAGCGACTGCAGATCAAATCTGTTTCCTGTGAAAACGAAAAACCCTGGTCCTATGGACTGGCACTCGCAAGACACATGAAAGGAGTGAGTACAAATACCTCATATCAAAGTATAAATTAAAATGTAAATCATCTATCTTACACTTGGTATGCTTTTACACGTGATTAAAATATGAAGGGAAAAGCAGAGGAACACTAAAATATTGTTACGAGTTTGGGGCTAACTTGGCGTGTTATCGTCAGTATTCGATGTTTTGGAGTCCACAATAAATAAAAGAATCGTTTAGCACGTTTACGCGCCTACTATGGAATAAGTAATAAATCCTGCTCTTGGGTCTATTGTTGGAAAATGGTTTGGTTGAGTGGTGTGGCAACACGGGTTTTGTTTCCTAGGTGAATAAGAGTCTGGAATAAAAAGTAAGTTAAAAAGTTGATTGAGATGCAATCGGTTGAGGTTTTTCAACAGGTGATGTTCTTCTTGTAAAAATATTATTCTCGGCTGTTATAAGACGAGGTCCTTGGAGGAAAGGAAGTTGAGGTCGTATGCTACTTATTAATAACTGTTATATTGTGATTAATTTTTATATCTGAATTCCACTTTGTCATAGAAAAGTTCTTAGGTGCTGGAATTGTTCAGCTTCCAGTGAATATTCAACGATTTTATTCTGTCAATTCTTCTACAAGTTGTGAAAAAGTGTACTAAAGATTTAATGTTTTATAAATTTCTATTTTTCAATTTGCGGTAACTGGCATATTTATTTCTGTATTTGAAATTCACTTTTTAAAATATCTTCCCATCGCTCGGATTTGGTACAATATAGTTTTCAGTTATTTCCATTACAGCAGGCACAGTGACATTAGCCTTGACCAAGGGCCCCAGGTTGCCCAATTGTCGGCAGATCTGTACTGTCCGGTTTGGCGTGCAGGCCCATATGAAGCATCACTGAACATGGGAAATTAACCTTCGGCTGTGTATACAGGAATTGCTACGCAACGCCGATCTTCAGTTTGAACAGGGCGTATAGGCGAAAGCCATGGTCACCGCAAGGTAAATGCACCTATAATGGGCCATATCCCTATAATGGGCAGCCCTTTAGAAATGTCGAGAAATTAAGGGTCTATTTTTACCTAAGGCAGTAGTAGGGGTGATGGTCATTGGCTACTAAAGCACAAAATTAGATACAAAATTAAATACAAGCAGACAAAAGTTCTCTAGCCTCCCAATAACGGGTAAAACAGAAGAACTATGAAGCGCCGGACACTTAAGAAGGTGGTCAGCAATCATGAGTTCGTCGCTGCTGAAGAGGGGGCACATGGGGCTATTCAGAAGAGGGGGCACATGGGGGTGTGTTGATTCGATGAATATAAACGGCGAGACTGATGTCCCATCGTGAATCTAAAAGCTTCGACAGCCCAATCTCTTGCGTTCAGGCAACCGAAGGATAGGTAGGTGCCATGATTTTCCATTGGCGAGTTCTATCAGTTCAAGCTCTTGTAGTTGTTTTATTTTCGAATTTATTGAATATGCAGCTGATCTATAGTCAACTGAACAGCACAAAGCTTGATTGACATTAGTGGCTTTCTTTGCCAACTCATCCGCAGTTTACTTGCCGTGAATTCCACAGTTGGATGGAATCCATTGGAGAACAATTTTTATGAATTTAACAACTAACGTATAGTATTTTTCACTGTTCACTGTCACATATAGAGGACGTCCATCATGTTGGGTGTTGCAAGTTGGGATTGCCGTTGCTGGCGATGTATTTTCGTAATAAATGATCAGCGATTTTGTAAATGTGGTCGCAATCATATGACATGTCCATCCAAAATATAATTTACGCTCCTGTTTTCAACTTTCGCTTGAACATTTTGAGACGTGATTTATTTTCTGAAGAGAGTATACCGTTACATAACGTTTTTTCTTGATATTTATAGCTCAATTCCACATAAGAAATATATATATATATATATATATATATATATATATGCAAGAGGAGATACATTTAAGGCGATACGTATTTCCACAAAAACTTTCGAGATTCAGGGCAACATTGCTTGTATTTTTATGAAACATCTGATGTTCAAATAGAGCAAGAGAATGGCGGTTAGACTTGGGTGTCCACAGCCTTAATTTGGCTTCCTTTGATTCCTGTAATTTCAGTAATTCCTGTGATTCCAGGAACACTTTTTGATTCCGAGCGAGGGAACAAACATTCTTTGGGCTTCTCTTGCAGTATTCAATATATGAAATAGTAAGACACATAGAAGAATTACTAAAAAGAAAGAAAGAATATGACGGTATATTTTCATTTGATCCTAAAAAATAAAGGACAATAAAGAAACCACTTATTTGGGCAGTCTCGGTGATTTAAAAATTATTCTGCTCGAATGTATTGTGCTTTCCTAAGGAAACAAGAAAGATTTAATAAGCGAAACATTAATATGTGAAAGCAAAATAAAAAGATCATTTTTACCCTTTTTTCACACCTTTGGTCAAGCTTTAAACAAATTAAAATATTTAATATGCATCAAATTAAGGTTTGATAAAATACTGATATGGATGTTTCGGTTTCTTCCTGCTCTAATTCTGATATCATTTTCTGCACTAACCAGTAATAACAGAAAACTTGCATATACGTAATGTTAAGTTTTAATGGTCCTTTTTAGACCCCCTTCCAGCTAACCTTTTTTATTCGTGGGTATAAAATAAGACATTTTTGATATGAGAAGTATTTAGACAATTCGACCATGTTTTATGTCATTCATGTAATCTATTCATTATGTTTTTCTGGAGCAAAACGACTTAAAATAATAAATTGATGTTTATATTCTGAACAATGTATGTACTAATTATGACTTAAAAGTTAGTATCTACATTCTCTATTCATTCAAAAAAAGAAGTCTCTAACAAAGGAAATAGGAAAGATAAATGATACATTGCGTATTACACTATGGGTTATCTAGCCAAATAAATGGAGCTTTAGCCAAATAAAAAATATCAAGTTTCTCATAAAGACTGACTTTGTTACAGGTGGATCTGCAGGGGCTGACGGGTCGAATCGTGTTTGACGAATACGGCATGCGGACAAACTTTACCGTCAAAATACTGGCCCTCTCTCAACACGGATTGCAAGAGGTAATTCCTTTATTTGCTCCCTTTTAGCAATTTATAACGTATCAAATTTATATGGGTCAATGACTGGACGCACTAGTTTTAATGAACAGGTAATTGATTTGTCATCTCTAAAATGCAAACAAATCTGACTTTCTAATATTAAAACAGAAAAAAATAAATAGAGGTTTCAATCATCTAAGGCTAAAGTTCGATGGTTGTTAACTCGAACAATATGATGGTTGTTAACTTGTTGTCTTAGAAAACCCTCCCCTACCCGAAGCCACAAGCTTCATATTCACAACTAGCTGAATACCCGTGCTTCGCTACGGAGTACATTCAAATTAAATACAACTCTCAATGTAAGCAATTAATGCAAAAAAAGATTTAAAAATAATAAAATTAAATAAAAATAAAAAATAAATATTTATAAAAATAATCGTAACGGATATTTTTATAGACAAAATAATGTAAAAGAAAATATTGAAATTAAATACAATGGTCAATATATGCAATTAATTTGTATGTTTAATATCCATAAAACACATTAATTTTCAATTAAATTCTTAAAAATCTTCCATCTCAATTAGTCTAGTGGTTAAATTTTATCTTTTACTGTATTTTAATTTTTTTTTGTCAATTTATTTCTCTGTTATGCACGTGACGCAAAATTAATTTAAAGTATCGCGAAAAGAAAAGAAATCACGTGATCAACATTTAATAAATTAAATTCCAAAAATTAATTTTTAAAAATTCACCAAATATGAGAAAGTGAAGGTAAAGATTCGAAAAAGATTTCATTTTCAAGGTATTTTTATGATCTTTCTCGTGATATAAATTTTATAACCCTCAGATTATTATTTTAAATGCAAAATTTACAAAATGTTACAAAAACAGCTTAAAATTTAATTTAAAAAAATCTGAGAAGAATTTTTTAAAAATCTTTCTTAATACACCCCTAAACTATAAGAAGAATCGCATGCAAAATTTCAGCCCCTTAGGTCCAGCGGTTTGGTCTGTGCGATATCTCTCACTCAGTCAGTCACGGAACTGTTTTATATATATAGATAAGCATGAGTTATTACCATGTTTTTAATAAACTCGCTTTCTTGTTTGTGTGTGTGTTTGTCGAACAAATCTTGCAATCGATTTCTAACTAACTTCACGACTAGCTAGACATTTGAAACTTTTAGAATAGCTCAGAATACGATGACAATGCATTATTTGAATACTTTTAGCCATCTTTAAGCAGATTTGAATTCTTTTTCAGTTAATTTTGTTTTGTAGACTGGTCTATCTATAGGCCGGGACGGGAACGAAAAGTTAAACGCAAGTTAACTTCCAATAAACTTCAATTTCTTTCAGGTTGATGGGATAATTCATCAAAAAAATTTTTAAAAAGTATTTATTAATCCATATAATTGTCAAGTTTCTATGATTCAATAGAAAATTTAAAAACATGGCATATAAAAAGTTATTTTTATCTTGTAATTATAAAACCTTAAGATTTCACAAAATGCAACCGTCTATATATAATTTTCTATTTCAACAAAGCACTACATATATCTAAAGAATTGATTTTTCCGGGCACCACGATGTGTCGTGTAAATTCATTAAACATGAAATAGTTGTTGATTGAGAATTAAGAAGGGAAAAAAGCATCTCGGTTATAAATTTTTAATTGAACGTTTTAAATTCAATTTAAGCTATATGTTAGCAAAACTATATAAATCAGTTATTCTCATCCTTTTAACGTAGGATTATGTTCCGCCATAACGGTCCTCCGGAAAGAAAAATTTCAGATGTCCTGCGTCACGAGTTCTAAATTTGGCAGTGTGCCAAACCCAGTCTGTATCGCTTGGGCTAGCAGTAAATAGTTAAACAGAAAATTACCAAAATACGTCAATATTTTGACATACACACACAGACACACTCGCGACTCTTTCTCTCTATAAATATATATAATATATATATATATATATATATATATATATATATAGAGAGAGAGAGAGAGAGAGAGAGATAGATAGATAAATAGATAGATATCTACATACATACAAAAGTGATAAGCAACGATAAGTAATCCTACTTTAATAACCCACGGTAGTTTCGCTACAGGAAACTACCTGAAATTTTTTTATGTCTTCCCTGTCGCCTTTGGCTAACCTTCAGACTCCAACTCCCTCTCCCTAGGCTTGATACATAATACTACTTACATTTTGAAAGATCAAACTGCGTAGCAAAAATTTGCAATACATAGAACGTAAAATAGTCTAAAATATTTAAAAAGTCATTGCATGGAAAAAAATAAAATAATTGAGATGGCTTACATTATTTTCCTTTCACAAATCCTTTAATATTTAGTCTCAGCCGAGGTAAGGTACCCACAAGATGCTTCTAAACATCCAGTCGTTCATGTTGATTAGATTTCCTATTATAAATGCCGATCACACAGAAAATACGTCAAAATAATCCTATAAATAATTTTTGCTAATTATCTACAGACAGCGCACAGACCAAACCACTGGACCTAAACGGCTGAAATTTTGCATGGCGATTCTTCTTATAGTGTAGGGGTGCACTATGAAAGATTTTTGAAACATTCTTCTTAGATTTTTAAAAAAATAATTTTTAAGCTGTTTTTGTAACTTTTTTTAAGTTTGTATTTAAAATAATAATTTGAGGGTTATAAAAATTTATCTAAAATGAAATCTTTTTCGAATCTTTACTTTCATGTTCTTATTTTTGGTGCATTTTTAAAGATTAATTTTTAGAATTTAATTTATTAAATGCTGATCACGTGAACTTCTTTTTCTGGTACTTTAAATTAATGTATCGTCACTTGCATAACAACGAAATAGACAAAAATAAATTTTTTTTCTTGCTAATGCAGCAAATGATTAAATTTTTTTCTTCCTAATGCGGCAAACGATTGGACATTATCCAAAAAAAATATTAAAATACAGTAAAGATATGATCCTCAAACTGTACTTTATTTACTCTACTATATTCTTTAGTATGTCCTATTAGATTTAATTTGTATATTTTCTTCTACATTATTTTGTCTATAAAAATATCCCTTACTATTTTTTTATAAATATATATTTTTTTTACATCAGTTGTATACATTGATCGTCGTATTAATTATAAATAAATATATATATATATATATATATATATATATATTGGCATTAATTGCATATATTGCCCGTTGTATTTAATATGAATGTACTCCGTAACGAAGTGCGGGTTTTCAGCTAGTAAATTCATACGTTTTAGCAAACTTATCTTTACCTCTCTTAAAAATGATATTGCTAAATATTAATAGTTATTATTATTTCTTTAATTTTCTGGATTGCGAATTACGTTAAATTTACAATCAGTGCATTTTAAAACAGTTACAATACCGTTTTTAAAAAATGGAAATTTAGCTGAATACTTCTCAATAATTTTCTATAAATTTTAACTTTGATATTGCATAATGAAATCACAAGAATTTTTTTTTATGCATTTGTAAATATCATTTTAATATTCTACTCATAGAGAAAAAAATATCTTTTCACATACAAATCGCAGTTACTGTTAAACAAATTAAATTAAAGAACAGCAAAAATTCATCTAAAAAGTAATACTTAGAACTGATTTTTACTATATTACTCGGCATAAAAGCGACATTTTATAGAAAATAACGAATCTGTTAAATCTGTTTCGAATAAACTTTTTTTTTTCATTTTGCTTAAGCACTCATAATATTCTTTCTTTATTTTATTACATTTTATCTGTTGCGCAAACAAATGCATAGAAAAAACTTCCAAACAATTTTGAAAATATTTTTTTAAATATTATCAAAATAATTGGACTTTATATTAGATTTATATTTCCTAAATTATGAGAGCAGTCGTTTCCTTTCGATAAAATATGAAAGAGTTTTCAACCTGCAGTTTTCTACAGAAGGAAAATATTTAAATATTAACCAATGGAGGTGATGGAAATATTTTATAAATCAGTTTTTTAAAAATTTTTCTTTGTTCTTATCTCATCAGTTAAGATACTTAATTAATATATATTATACTTATAACTTCTCTCAAACATTTAAAATTTCATTTTTCATGAAAACCAAACATCACAGGATAATTAATATATTTATACTGATCAACCCATCTTAAAACGTCTCTCAAACATTAAAAATTTTATTTTTCATAAAACTAAATATCACAATTTAATTTATATATATATATCCCTCGATAAACCCATGTTTAAAACGTCTCTCAAACATTCAAAATTTCTTTTTTCATGAAAACCAATTGCCGTATTTTAATTGATTAATATATCTACTGTAATCAACCCATGCTAAAAACGTCTGTCAAACATTCAATATTTCTATTTCACGAAAATCAAATTCCATATCTTATTTAATTAAAATATCTCCCCATTCAACCTATCCTTACAAAGTCTTTCAATCATTCAAAATTTCTTTTTTCATGAAAGTCAACTATCATATTTAATTTAATTAAAATATCCCCCCTGTCAACCGATACTTAAAACGTCTCTCAGACAGTAAAAATTTAATTTTTCAGGACAACGAAATGTCGTATTTAATTCAATTAATAATCTCCTCCAATCAACCCATACTCAATATGTCCCTCTACCAATTGAAATTTCATTTTTCATGACAACCAAATGTCATTTTTGATTGAATTTATATATCTCCTCCAATTAACCCTTACTCTAAACGTCTTTGAAATATTCAAAGTTTCCTTTTTCATGAAAACCAAATGTCGTATTTATTTTAATTAAAATATTCCCCCTGTCAAACGATGCTTAAAACGTCTGTCATACATTAAAAATTTAATTTTTCATGAAAACCAAATGGCGTATTTTATTTAATAATTACATCTGCAATCAACCCATACTCTAAACGTCTCTCTACCCTTCAAAATTTCATTTTTCATGACAACCAAATGTCATTTTTTTAAATTTATATATCTCCTCCAATGGACCCATACTGTAAACGTCTTTGAAACATTAAACATTTCCTTTTTCATGAAAACCAAATGTATTTAATTTAATTAAAATATCCCCCCCTGTCAAACGATGCTTAAAACGTCTGTCATACATTAAAAATTTAATTTTTCATGAAAACCAAATGGCGTATTTAATTTAATAATTACATCTCCTCCAATCAACCCATACTCAAAACTCCTCTCAAACCTTCAAAATTTAATTTTTCATGAAAACCAAATGTCATCATGCACCTAGACATCGCCAAAAAAATTCCTCCTGAGTAAATCGTTATTAATGAACAATCGTTCATTTGTAACTTCATCGAAGAATTACATAAGAATGATTAATGGAAAATGCAATGCATACTGAGGCAAATTTCAGTTATAATAATGAAAGAATTACAAACAGCATTCACGAAATTACTCTTGCATCATTCTGAATGGGTAGGACATTACATTATATACTTCCCTAGAATGTTCCTTTAGGAAATATTTTATTTTCTTTAAGTAGTGAGCAAAAGATTTTCTTTCATCCTATCAATCGAAGAAGCTTGGAAGGAACATTAGTAATAATTTAAGGGCACAGTCGATACAAAAGATTCCAGAGGGGAAAGAACATTTCTCTCTTATTGCCATCAGACACTTTCTTTCGATCTATTATTAGATGACGAAGTGAAACAAAAAAATAAGGAACAAAACACAAGAAAAAGGTGCCTGTCTAGTCCATAATGAATGCCGGATCGAGGAACAGGGCTGGAATAAAAATAGAGACATGCTATACATCACCCAGCCTACTTGCCAGATGAATTAATTTTGGTCGCAGCTCGTGTAGATGGGTTCAGAGAAGCAGATTTCTTTTAAGCCCCAAATATTATTCAGAATCTGGTGCTTTCAAAAGCTTAAAGCTTATTTCATTAAATGCGTCATTCCTTTATAATTTTTTTTTTGTTTGCTTATGATTGTTCATTGCTTAAATTTATTTTATGTTATTTATAATTATGAGGGTATGAGAATTATTTATTACCTCGTAGCTTAGTTTTTATTCAATCGAACTCTGTCGTTCTTGCCATCATAGGAGTAGCGTCGGGAGAGCAACTTGAAATAAATTAAAACG
Source organism: Dolomedes plantarius (assembly GCA_907164885.2). Lineage (NCBI taxonomy): Eukaryota > Metazoa > Arthropoda > Arachnida > Araneae > Dolomedidae > Dolomedes > Dolomedes plantarius. The sequence continues at coordinate 19,678,109 of OU015503.1, read as the reverse complement.
TTTATAGAAGTTTAGTTAAAATCGGAAAATTGTAGAAAACTTTTAAGAAAGTTGGTTTTTTCCCACCTTTTCAAACTGTGAAACTGAAAATTTGGGTTATGTCTTTAGCCTTAACATAGTTTTCAACAATGATATAATCAAAAACAAAAATTTGATTCTATTTTTTTATTATTATATTTATATTATACTTATTTTTCTCATTGTATAACTTTTGAATACTACTCAAACATCAATTCTATTGTTATTCAATATAAAAAAATCATAATATTTCAAATTTTAAGGATCGTCTGGCAGTCAGTGCGCTGAGGAGGGCCCTAACTGAATTCAATTCGTTAGAATTGAATTCAGTTAGGCCCCCCCCCCCCCAAAAAAAAAAAAGTTAGAAGCACGCTACGCCTATGCTTGCCCTCATTATGTTCTGACATCTATTAACTATTTTACATCTGGAATGTTTTAATAGGTAATATTCTAAAGGGTTTCTCAATAAGATCACCGGATTTAGAATTTGAATTAAACACATTATTTATTTGAAAAGTGATAGTATTTTTTATTCCATTGCAAAGTACAAATGTTCCGATTATGTACGGAATGAAATGTCCGACAAATGCGCGTCACGGCTCTCACTGCAAACATTGTCTCATTGTAATGCGTTAACAAAAAAATTTAAAAAAATTATAAACGTATAAAATAGTAAAGTAAAAAATATAGTGTTTAAATATAAGTGTTACTCTGATAAAATTTACTGGTGTTTTAAAATACTATTTATTATCAAACTGGGCCCGATTAGAAAGAATTTTTTGTCATTTAGGCATGTTCACTGTAATTGGAAGTATTATTTATGATAACATACATATATTGAACAAATACACATTCTTCCAATTAGTCAATCAAAAGTTTTAGTTTATATAGCTAGAAAATTTGTGCTCGTGAAATTAGGAAAACTCTTGCTCTTTTGAGGAAGTTTAAGACAACTTCGTTGCATGACGCCGGATTTAAATTTCGCACCTCTTTGTTTTTATCAATTTGGCAAGATCGTGGGATTTGACACCATGCGACTTCTTTCTATGGGTGTTTTGAAGTCACATGAGTATGCCAATAAGCCACAAACAATTACTGAGCTTAAGGTGGAGGTCCAAGCTGCTATTGCCACAATCGAACCACAATTATGTAACGACGTTTTCTTAAATTTCATCAAAAAACCAAGAAGTTGCAACGAGGGCCGTGGTGCATATTTGTCTGACATTTTATCTTGTACATAATCGTAAAATTTGCACATTGCAATGAACTAAAATTACTATCACTTTTTAAATAAATCATGTTTTTAATATAAACACTAAATCCACCGAACTTATTGTGACACCCTTTACAAAGCCAAAAGTTAGTGCATAGTGACCGTGATCAATGGATTAGAGGGGCAGAAGTCGAACTGCCTTTAATGAGTTGACTAAGAAAGTTAAAAAATTATAAACTTATAATATAATAAAGTAAAAAGTGGATAAAATTTACTGAGGTAAATTACCAAGTACTCTTAGACATTACTGTTTTAAAATATTGTTTATAACCAAAATAGGCCTGATTCTACAGAAGTAAGTTGTGGGGTTTTTTTAATTTAGACTCGTTAGCTGTAATTAGAAGTATCATTTATGACTACAAACATATATTGGAAAAAACACATTCTTCCAGTTAGTCAGTCAAAAGTTTTAGTTTATGCAGCTAGAATAGATTTAACAACATTTGTGTGCGTGAAATTAGCAAAATTTTAGAAAAAAGAAAATGATTGTTGCCACAAAATGCATTACTTATCTGCATGTTTTGTTTCCGTTGAATTTATTTTTAATGTATCCCTTTTGCATTTCTCATTTCCAATGTACCCGATTTAATGACTATAATTACCTAAATCCATTATAAAACTTTAAATTTATCCAATGCCAAGATGGGTGAAACTCATACATCCCAACTTACCTATAAAATACTTCGTTAAATGATAACATAAGCATTGTTAATAAATAGGTATTATCATTATGAATTCATGTGTGTGTGTGTTTGTTTTGTATTTAAGTATGTTCTTATAAATAACCGATATTCAAACTGAAAGTCTGATAGTGTTAGAGAAAATGATGTAAAATGTAACAGTTTTGTAAAGAAGGCAGTAAATTAATGCCGAAAGACAGTTAGTTGTATGCCATGAAACACATTTTAATCTGTTTGTTCCTTGGTAACATTACATCTGGCCCTGCAATCCCATTTCATGTGTAGTCCAAATACTCACACAAATGGTTGCCTAAACTAACCTCATTTGCATTTGGCCAAACCATCTTCATGTGCAGTTGGCCGTACCATCTTATTTTGTGTGTAACCCAACTCTCCGTACTTACAATAGTTTTGTACAGAAAGCAGTAAATTAACGGATAGCAAAATGACACTTATATGCCCTAAAACACATTTTAATATACTTGTTCATTCGTTACATCTTCATTTACAGTTACAGGTAACGTTATATCTTCATTTGCAGTTGACGGAACAATCTTTCTTTGCGTCTAGAGCCCAAATACCTTCACTTGCAGTTGCCCTAACTACCCTCATTTGCAGCTGGCCTGATCATCTTCCTTCACAGTTGACTGTAAAATCTTATTTTGTGCGTGGTCCAACTACCCACAATTGCCGTTGCACCAACCACCTTCACTTGCAGCTGGCCGGATCATCTTCATTACCAGCTGGCTTTGTCCTCCTATTTTGCGTCTGGCCACACTTGCAATAGTTTTCTATACTTACAATAGTTTTGTATAGAAAGCAGTAAATTAACGGATAGCAAAATGACACTTATATGCCGTAAAACACATTTTAATATACTTGTTCATTCGTTACATCTTCATTTACAGTTACAGGTAACGTTATATCTTCATTTACAGTTGACAGAACAATCTTTCTTTGCGTCTAGAGCCCAAATACCTTCACTTGCAGGTGCCCTAACTACCCTCATTTGCAGCTGGCCTAATCATCTTCCTTTACAGTTGGCTGTACAATCTTATTTTTTGTGTAGTCCATTAACTAAGCAGTAAATTAAATAATAGCAAATTGACAGTTGTATGCTATGAAATGCGTTTTAATTTACTTGTTCATTGTTAATATAAGATCTTAAAAGTATTTTTTTTCCACTAGGATTATTTTTAAGGTCTTTTCGGTATAGAAAATCCTCGGGTCTGATAATAATACAAATGTATAATTTTTTTTCTCAAGGTTGGAGCTTGGGATCACGGAAATGGCACGATTCGACGGACGGGAAACTACAGCAGCCAGTTCGAAGAAGTTTCAAACACTCTACGAAACAAAACTTTAGTAATTACAACAATTCTAGTAAGTAATGCTTTTTGGATTTTCTTAAATACATGATTTTTTTAAGATTATTGGTACAGCAGAATGCCTTTAATTTCAAAACACTTGTGCATGAAAGATTAAAAGGACAAACATTTAGATTTTAAATCGGACTTTCTCTCACATCATGCATTTTAACTTTATTTATTTACACATGGTGAACTTTTAGTTGCTGTACCCCTTGACTCTTAATTTTGATTCCTTCGCTACAGCTTCACGAACAGATATACTGGTATATATGATTTTGGAACGTCTTCAAGGATTTGTAGGCCAGAAATCTGGAAGTCACACCTAGCAAACTAAGTTATAATATTGCCACTTTTGTTCCTACTGATCAGAATTTAATAATAATAATAATAATAATACAATTGTTTAATAATAATAATTGAAATATTTCGAACAATAATTGTCATTGTGCAGATTTTAAGTTACCTCTTTTTAAACTAAGTGACCCTTAACTAATTCATATCTTTACTAAAATAAGTATACTTAAGTAACAATCACTTTATCTGTCATTTTAATAAGTCTTCACTACTTGTTGCAAGAAACCTGGATGAAACCAGGCTGTTTAAGCAAATTATCGTGAATTTGTTGACTATCCTAAAAGTGTATGGGCTCCTTACAATAAGCCATATTTATCAATCAGCCTGAGACACAGACACAGACACACACACACATATACGTATATATATATATATATGTATACAGGGTGGTCAGAAAAAAAACTTTACCGATATATGGACCTCTAACGGCCGTTCCATTAAACCGATCGAGATGAAAGTTCAGATATAGTTATTCGGAGGTATGAGCTCGATATTCTCTGAACAGCAACAAAGTGGTGCTCACGGTTACGGTTATAGGTATAGAAACTTGAAACTTTCGAATTGCAACGTCCACTTTTTCCCCTCGCAAAAGTCTCAGCGCATGCGAAAACCCTAAAGAGCATTGGAACGGTACGTGTATCACAAATAACGGACGCGTTATGCACGCCCAAAAAACAGCTCTGCGAACGGCCAACAAAAACACGATCGGGGCAAACGCAGGAAATTTGCTTATGACAGAGGCAAGACACCAATCACTGATGACAACAAAGATCGCACAAAAGAAAACTTTTATTTGAATTTCACATTTTCCACATGGGTGCCATCATCGTGTTTTTGTTGGCTGTTCGCAGAGCTGTTCTTTGGGCGTGCATAACGCGTCCGTTTTTTGTGATATATACCGTTCCAATGCTCTTTACGGTTTTCGCATGCGCTGAGCATTTTGCGACGGGCAAAATGGGCGTTGTCATTCGAAAATTTGAAGTTTCTATACCCATAAACGTAACCGTGAGAGCCACTTTGTTGCCGTTCACAGAATCCCGAGCTCAAACATCCGAATAACTATATCTGAAATCTCAACTCGATCGGTTTAACGGAACGGCCGTTAGAGGTCCATATATAGGCAAAGTTTTTTTTATGACCACCCTGTATATATATATAGGGTAGTTATAATTAAACTTCCCCTATAAACAGCATCGTACAGCTCAAATGAGTGAAAGGAATGTAACCACATTGGGTATATAGACTATACACAAGATGTACTCATGAAATTTCGAGAAAAAAAAATTGTTCAGAAATCTCCACCAGTTGGTACTTTTCATGGAAAAACATTAAATTTACAAAATAAACGACCAAAAAGAAATACATAAAGAATTTGAACATTTATTGACTATTTTTTGATCACCTTGTCATCGAACCACATTAAATAAATATAAGTAAATAAATAACATACGGCATTGCCGTTTGAGGGAAAAAAACAGTTGAGTTGCAAAAACAGGTATAGATTATGACGAGATGTTCCAACAGGAGCAGTTGTTGATCGTGTCCAGGCGATGTAAGGAAAGGTGCTCAATGTGATCACCGTCAGTCACCTGCAAAGTTTCAAGACGATGGACAGTGTGTTCAACAGCAGATAGTAACTGATCAGTTGTGATGCTTCGTTATGGAATCGTGATGGAGTTCTTTATGTCATCCAACGTCGCAACATCCGCACGATCAATGTTTCGTACGCAGACCTGTTTTGCATAACGCTTCCTCTTCTTTGCACGCATGCAAATCTCGAGATTTTTTTCCCCTAGAACCGACGGCTTTTCCCGATTTTACATTTTATTACTTATAAATCTTGTTATGAATTTTTAATATTGTTTATGTATTCCGTTTTGGTCGTTTATTTTGCTACTTTTAATGTTTTTCCATGAAAAACGCCATCTGGTGGATATTTGTGAACTATTTTTTCCTGAAATCCCACGAGCGCATCTCGTGTATAATCTATATACCCATTGTGGTTACATTCCGTTCAACCGTTTGAGCTGTAGGATGCTGTTTTATAGGGGAAGTTTAATTATAACCACCCTGTATATATATATATATATACTTTTTAATAACGTTCCACTTTTATTAATTAATTCTTAAGTTTACCTTTAAATTTTCAATAAAGTATAGCCCCCTATTTCAAATTATAACCTAAGGATAAGCGAAATAACTAGCTAAATTATCCCTTAACGAACGCGCGCTAAACAGTAAGAGTTGTTTTCAAAACATTATTCAACATCACGAGTTTTTCTCGCGCCCTCCGAAAGATCATATGACTTCTGGTGAACGAGGTCAGATGGTTACCGATAACCAATTAGAAGTGTTTGGCCCCCTGGTTTTGAAGGTCACGGAACCTTCGTATAAGTGAGAGCAAGGGTTTTTCGCGATTTTTTTCGTGATGTCCTCGTATGTTGATGTTGTCCCGTCCATGCTTTGTATCATCTAGGCACTTCTTGTGTGCTCAATCGCTGCGAGCCACGTCCCATTTCCGTCCATGAAGATGTAACGTAGCTAAATACTCCGGCAGGTCCGGAATTGACATGTACTTTCATGCGTGCTGTAACATACTTCAAAACGTCGTCATTGTGTATCCAGAATAAAGACAGTTCTAAAAATCTATGGAGATTCCTTTCGACACCACTACATAGCGAATGCCTAAAGTTTCCGGGTATTACACAAATATCTAAATATCTATGTGTCCTTCCATTTTCAAGAACTCCATTTGAACCTCACGTCTTTGCACATCTAAACTTGTGATCTAAATATTAGGCCATTCCACCGATACATGAAAACAACATGTTGGGAATATATATCATACTAAGAATGTCATTATAAGATTAAAAGTAACATTTTTTTTGCTATTATATCAACATCTCTCGAAAGCAGAATATTACATTTGTACTTTTTCAGTCATGTAAATGCATTTAAAAGTTATTTTTTTTCTTTTTATACTTCTCATTTCATATATTGTGTATAGCGCGTCTTAGTGACTGATAACAGTTATGAACTTTATATTTCTTTCTTTCTTTTTTTTACTTCTTCTATAACGCCCTTGACCTGAGTTTGGTCACTTTTTTCCGCAGAACGAGCCCTACATGATGAAGACGGAGGACGAAAATGGGGTTACGTACGAGGGATACTGCGTTGACCTTATAAAGAAGATAGCCGATGACCTGAAATTTCAGTACAAAATCAAGGAGGTGGACGACGGGAGTTACGGGCGAAAGACCGATTTAGGGGAGTGGAATGGCATGATTCGAGAACTTATAGATGGGGTAAGTGCCTGCCAATCATTTCACTAAACACTATCACCCTGCACTTCATTGTTAATAATTGAAGATGTCAAAAAAGTGACCACAAATCTACCCTGTGTATATCAATTAATTAGCTCGTTTTATGAAGCATTTTTCCCTGTGGGTATTTAGAAAATGTTTATTTTTATCGTTAATCTTCAATTTTTTCTTTCAAATACAGAAATAATTAATTAGTAGAAAGACAGATGATCAGGTAACAGAGGTTGGGCAGTCGTGGGAAACCACGGTGTTTCTTACCGGTTAATATACCCGATTATCTTCCATTATGTCTGTTATATGCCGGCACAAGTATTAGATAGAGAAGGGAGTGATTCACCAAAAGGGGTTATCCACGGTAAGACGGATTTCTTCTGATATATATATATATATATATATATATATATATTATACCCTATACGCGTTTGCCTGTCGTGTGCGTTATCTACCCATTTCGCTTCTCATTTGCATTCGCGTTTGTTTCTTCTTTCAATTATTTAACATAAGCGGCGATTTACTTTGGGAATCCAAATTAACCGGAGGGGGTTTAATTTGTATTAAATACCTCACATATCTATAAATGGATGTATGTGTGTATGTTCTAGTATCACTCTGGAACTCCTGTAGCAATTTCAAACAAACTTGGTACACATACGACTTACAAGCTCCGAAGAAACACTATGGTGGTAAGACATGCCTAACACCCCTAGGGGGGGGGAGGAAAGGGGACATGTAAAAATAATCGAAAACAACTGATAGTAATGTCGAATCCATAGTTTTCGAGTCGTTCAGATAAATAATGACACTCCCCATGCCGTTGCCGTTTAAATGCAAGTTTAGCCCCATCAGCATTGAAAGGAAAGGGGGAAGAAAGGGTGAAAAATAAAATGTCCTAAGTGACCGAGAGTAGTGTCGAATCCATAGTATTTAGGGTCATTGAGATGAATAATGTCACTCCCGATGCCGTTTAAGAGGACAAGGGATTTTCACCCCATTTTTTCAAGTATTCAGTGTTTTAACTCTATATTCCACATGAGTATAATCAACATTATTTTTTACTATATTGAAGTCATTTAAAATTCACAGAGAAGTATTTTGGGGAAGAATAAGACATGTTTTAAAAATTTCTTCAAAAATGCTGGAATTATTCAAAATTTTCCATGCGTATTGATTTTCTTCTAATTTCTTCCAAATTTCTCAGAATTGTTAACTGAGGTGTTTGTCACAAAATTATGCATAGTTCTTTGAAACCATAAATATTTTTCAAATTTATAGACCATCAAATAAAGCAAAAATTTAAAAAATAACAGACACAATATATATATATTTAAGACTTTAGATACATACAAAATATTCTTTGCACAATTATGTTTATATATATACACTCTGTAACAAAAAATATATGTACCCAGAAGGGAACGAGCTACTATCACGAAACTTAACATGTATGTAGTGTATGAGGAGATAAGAAAATGATTACAAATTAAGAAGAACAGACCGTTTTATAAAAATATATGCCATGAAAAAGGTTAGAAATCAGTAAGTAGTAAATCAACCTATGGCAGCTATACAAGCTGAAACACGGCGTGACATCGAATCATTGAGGTCACCTATGACCTCCTGCGGAAGATCATGCCATAATCTTTGCAACTGATCAGTTAATTCACCAGTATTCCGGGACGGCTGCAGTTGCCTTCGATGCACGTCCCAGACGTGCTCATTTGGCGAGAGGTAGGCGTCTTAATGGACATCGGCTCCTTATACCTGCGTCGGCCAGTCTTCTCCGAATGGTTTCCCTTGATACCACCGGGTGTCTGGAACGTGGTAAATGGTGTCTAACCAATTCTAGTGACGTTGTTGGTGCGGACGTGGCTGCTCTTATGATTGCGCGATCATCGAGCGCATTTGTGTTCCTTGGACGCTCTGACCCTCCACGACGGTAGACTATCCCTTCCGTGCTCCATTGTTGCCAACACCGAGCAACTACCATATCTCTCCGACCGAGGTGGCGACCGATACGCCTGTTCGACCAACTTGCTTCTCTGAGGCCTACTTTACGCCCCCTCTCAAACTCCGACAATTGTTCGTACTGTCGCCGGTTACGTCCCAGAGGCATTTCTAGTCACAATACCGTCCATCCAAGTCGACAGATTCATTTGAATAACCCTATGGCACGAGCACTCATGCTTTAAACTCTCCCAGCTGCGCATCGCGCGCTTATCCTTGTCTCATTGGCGTCGAAATTCTATTAATTTGCATATCTCTTACGAGACTACATTCCTACCAAGTTTCGTGATAATAGCTCTATTTCTTCTGGGTGCATATATTTTTTTGTGACAGAGTGTATATGGTGAACTTACATTTAAACATTTTGAATTTTTAAATGATGGGGAGTGCGCAAGGAGCATTTTGAAAAATGTTAGCAATTTTTAAAAAATTTTTTGAAAAACAGTCACTATTCTGCCAAAAATTTTTTTATTTGGAATTCTAGGGAGTTTTCAACGTCGTAAAAAAGAATATTAATTACTCTCATTCTGTATATAGCAATGCTCCTCAATTGCCGGGCCGCGGACCGGTACCGGTCCGTGGCTCAAATGGTACAGGGCCGCCAGATTAGGGCCACAAGCTCAGGGTTCTTATTGATTTAGCGTTCTAGTGAGTTAAAATGTTAAATCACTTTATATTTATTTTTTGGTGTAACTGTATTTTATTTTGAAGGCATGTTTAAGTACAATTAAATTAAAATTATTAAATCAAAACAATCTAAAATGTAAACAATCAACGTCCCCCCCCCCCACTCAGTGGGCCGAAGTAAAATTATCAAACGTTGACCGGTCCGCGGCGATAAAAAGGTTGGGGAGCACTAGTATATAGAGTTAAAAATTGCAAATTCAAAAATTCGAGTTTGAAAGTCCCTTGTCCCCTTAAGTGTAAGTTCGGCCCCTCTCATTTGCATTGAGGGAGGAGGGGGAAGAAGGGGATGAAAATAAAATATCCAAAATCGCCGAGAGTTGTGTCGAATCCATAGTTTTCGAGGTTACAGACGTGAATAGTGACATTCCCGATGCCGTTTAGGTACAAGTTCAGCCCCCTCAGAATTTTTTTGGGGGAAGAGGGGGAAGAAGGGGGAAAATAAAACGTCCAAATTGACCGAGAGTAGTGTCGAATCAATAGTTTTCGGGTTAGTTGAGATGAATAAGGGAAACTAAAAATATTTTATTATAATGAAGTTTTGAGTTTAATTAATATTGTAGTTAATTTGTAAATTTACTTTGTAACTTGCATACTGTACATATACTTTTAAATACCTCTAAATAAATTACCTAGATTTTAAAAATGCTTTAAAAAATTCCAATGGGTAATAAAATTTTGCCAGTAGGTAACAAACTTCCAATAGGGGCTTTCCTGAACTCACATTAACGTATAAAACTGTTTCCTTCTGAAAGTTAACGTGGAAGTATTTAAATTCAATTTGAACATTTTTCAAAATTTCTAAAATAAAAATTTTATTTTTCACGCAAAAGAAATTTAGCTTTGAAAGGGTAAGTGAAGTGCATTTCAAGCATACCATTCATGAATGTCATAGTTTACGCCCACGCGTTTCTCTGGTTCTTTGTTTGCAGAAGGCCGACCTGGCAATCGCGGACCTTACAATCACGTATGTCCGCGAAGAGGCCGTGGACTTCACGATGCCCTTCATGAACCTCGGTATAAGCATCCTCTTCAGGAAGCCCACCAAAAAAGTGCCCAAGCTTTTCTCCTTCCTGTCGCCGCTCTCCGTGGAAGTCTGGCTCTATATGGCCACCGCTTTCCTCGGTGAGTACCTACAACCTTTGCTTGCGAATTTTCCCATTTCACACTCATGCCAATTGTAATGATCTTTCAGACGTCCAAATGTACCATCTCTTATTTCACTACTCATTCACCATATAGTTGTCTTATTTTACCATTAGTCTTTTCGCCACTCTGTTATCTTTGCATCGGTCTACTTTATCAACTCTCTTGTCACCACTCACACCCTTTGCACCATTTTACTTTATCAGCTCTCTTGTTATCACTCACCATTTTTGTATCATTCAGTTCACATTTTAACGGACTGTACTGGCCTACCTGGTTTTTATCTTAAATTTTTTGACTCTACTTCGCTCACCTTGGGCGATTTTCTGGGTGACCCCCCCCGCTCTTTTTCACTACTCATTCACCATATAGTTGTCTTATTTTACTATCAGTCTTTTCGCCACTCAGTTATCTTTGCATCGGTCTACTTTATCAACTCTCTTGTCACCACTCACACTCTTTGCATCATTTTACTTTCTCATCTCTCTTATCATCACTCACCATTTTTGCATCATTCAGTTCACATTTTAACGGACTGTACTGGCCTAGCTGGTTTTTATCTTAAATTATTTTACTCTACTTTGCTCACCTTGGGCGATTTTCTGGGTGACCCCCCCCCCCGCTCTTTTTCACTACTCATTCACCATATAGTTGTCTTATTTTACTATCAGTCTTTTCGCCACTCAGTTATCTTTGCATCGGTCTACTTTATCGACTCTCTTGTCACCACTCACACTCTTTGCATCATTTTACTTTATCACCTCTCTTGTCATCACTCACCATTTTTGTATCATTCAGTTCACATTTTAACGGACTGTACTGGCCTACCTGGTTTTTATCTTAAATTTTTTGACTCTACTTCGCTCACCTTGGGCGATCTTCTGGGTGAACCCTCCCCCCCCCCCCGCTCTTTTTCGCTTTCTAAATAGTACAGACTTTTTCTCTGATTTAACCTTCATTCACTTTTGTTTCTATTGTTTTCTTATACCTGGCTGTAATCTGGATGGGGAAATCCCATCCAGTTTTTTTTTATTTTTTATCTATCGTTGCCTAGCTTTAAACCTATCATTTTGTGTCTATCACTGGCTTATCATACAGAATATGTTAGTGTTTTTTATCATTCCTTCTTTAATATCTTAATTGACTGTCTCTGTTACCTTTTATACACATGACTGGTTTTATCCTTTTATATTTCGCATCCTTTTATATTTGCATCATTTTACTTTATCAGCTCTCTTGTCATCACTCACAAGCGCAATCACATCATCTCACAAGCGCGCAATGAAGGTAGAATCTTGACAGATTCTACCTTCATTGTGCTTGCCTCTTTTTAAACCTCTGACTATTGTTATACATGGAATTTTGTTTGGGTGCAGTGCCACTTCTCTTGTCTTGTGTTTCGCGCAGCTTGTCCTTCCTGGACCTTGCGCCAATAAATCCCAATCAACCAACCTTTGTATCATTCTACTTTATCACCTCTCTTGTCACCACTCACCATTTTTGCATCGGCCTACTTTATCAACTCTTGGTATAAGCATCCTCTTATACCAAGATGCTTATACATCTTGGTATAAGATGTATACCAGAGAGGTGATAATCACCTCTCTAGTCTTCTCTCAGTCATCATTTCATTGTCCTACTTTACGATCTGTCATCTTACCACTCATCAACTTTGCGTTGGCTTATTTTACCTTTTGTCACGCCACCACACATCACGTATCCATTTCTTCTTAAAACCGAAGGATCTTTCTGGAACAATATAAAAGCAAATAACTGCCCTTACACAATTACTTCATAAAATTTCCAGTTATTTTTTTATTAGCGTGAACAAAAAGAATTTGGCTCCCGTATAGCTATTTAAATGATAAAATTTAGGATGCACAAAATAGCCGAAATTTAAAATTTAATAAACAAGGCTTTTTTCAAAATAATGCAAAAAATACCTCTTCAAATTTGCCTAGAAAGCACTCATATTGTCTTCTTATAGGTCATATTGTCTTCATATAGGTCTATAGACAAGCACTCTTTCAATTATGCATGCAGATCAAATTAAAATATTTGCATAATTAATGCCTCGAGATCACATGAATTATGCTCAGGAATTTTATCTTTAACAGCAATATAATATTAATAATTAGGTGCAATGATGTTAAGGGCAAACTTGAAGGCTTTATATCTTACCATTATCTCCAAAAAATCCCCAAGTTCTTCGATAAAAAAAGAAAAGTTTCAAAAGACTTGGGAAGTGGTTGGAGACACTTTTTCAGACACTTGTTATGTCAAACAGACCTATAGAAGCATACAACTCTAGAATGAACTAAATTTTATTTTTTCCGTAATCTGTCAGTTCTAATTTCCTTTGAATTAATTACTATAAACATTACTATAGAATAGTTGCTATCGTTACTTTACCATTATAGTACAGCCGATATTATAGTACACATAATGATTAAGGGGGTCTGGGACACATTTAAAAAAAATTTCATTTATTGAGTTAAAATTATGAATATTTTTGTGATGGTTAACTATATAATTTGTAAACAAAAACACTTCATGAAAATTCTCAAAATGTTTTTAAAAAATTTTTAAATTTAAAAATTTTTAAAAATGTGGGGTAATTTAAAATCGTTATAAGTCGAAATATTATTTGTCGAATTTCAATTCTTTTTCATTTAATTAAACAGAAATATATAAGTCTTAATTTTGATTCAGCATTTTTTTAAATATTAATTTTAAAAAAAATTAAAAATATTTATATTAAAAATTAGAAAAATAATTATGTAACATATATTTAAAAATCGTATTTTCAAAAGTAAATATTTTTTTCAAATTTGCTGAAACAAAATTAAAGCAAAATAGTTGGAAAAGACATGCTCCAAGTTTCAATCATTTATCTTTAACGGTTCTTGACTTATAACAATTTAAAGAAGAGAAATGAAGAAAAACCCATCATGCAGAAAAACGCACAGGTTTAAACAACGCTTGGCTACTATTAGAATGTTGCATAAAAATATATTAATTTCTCCTGTTCTAATTAAGATAGAAACATGATTTAAACGTCATTTTAAGCGTAAAAGAACAAATAAATGTTTAATGCAATAAATTTTTTTTCGAAAATTTGAACAATTTTGTGTCCTGGACCCCCTTAAAGTTTTCCTTTACACTGCAAAGTTCTTCTTTCCGTACATGATACTTTAAATTTGAAGCGCATCACACTTCCTGTCCGTGTACGCCCCTTCTTCAATTTCAAGCATATTCCGTTTCTTTTACAATTGTCCGTCCTATTTGTTTCAAGGTCCGTCTTATTTGTTTCAAATTCTTCCTGTAATTCCCCCTCGTATTCCGTATACTGTCCGACCACAGTACGAAGAACCACGGTTGGCATAGTGCCAAGACGATTCTATTCACGCTGTAGGTAAGGCTGCTGAGGAAGGAAGGGGGAAAAAGTCTCGTATTCTCTCGACATTCTTTAGAATCGGTTACTAACTGCGCTTGCTTGCTTTTTCCCCGTCTGTTATTTTGATTCTTATATTAAAATTAATGGATCCTTTACCCAACACAACTGCTCGGAATAAGCCGTCCGGTAGTGATTGTAAACGTATAATACACAATGTAATTAAATTGTGTGAAAAAGAAGTACTAGAAGGAAATGTTATTGTTCCACTTTCGCAATCCCTAAAGAGAGCTAGTGAAATGACCGGGATATCAATGTCCAGAGTAAAAAGAATACGCAGAGAAGCAAAGGGTGAAGAAGCTCCAATATTTGAATCTCCGAGGAAACGTCAGAAAAAAAGAACCACCGAAAACGTAGCTTTAGATAATTTTGATTTTGATGTAATCCGAAAATATCCACTCCTATAACAGTCCTATTTTTTAAATAGATTTGCTTCTTTCTTTTTATTATTTTGAAATTATTATTCACATATGCGATCAAAAATAAAGTTTTAAAAAATAACTTTAAAATTGCGAACAAAAAGCAGTCTGAAATACATTCCGTATTTCATAAACAAACACATCCGAAAATATGACGTTTTCCCCTATTTTCTAAGTAGACTAGCTTTTCTCGCGCATGCGTAACAGCTTCCAGGGACCTTGCTTCCGTGGTCGGACAGTATGTTGTGAATATTTTTCCCCCCTTACAATGTCAGAATCTGCGTTTCATAAGCATCCACACAACCTGTTAACCCCACTCTCTTTGTTTCAGGCGTATCACTCTTCCTGTTCATAGTAGCTCGATTCAGTGCCTACGAATGGGTGAATCCGCACCCGTGCGATCTCGAACCGGAGGAGCTGGAGAACCAGTTCACGCTGCTCAACACTCTCTGGTTCACGATCGGATGTCTTATGTGTCAGGGGTGCGACATCACGCCCAGGTGAGTCCCTCAACTCACCCCAGATAATTTTGTTGTATTTCCAAACGTGACATATGCAAACATCTTGGATAATCTATATATATAAAACAGTTCCGTAACTGACTCACTGACATACAACGCACAGACCAAACCGCTGGACCTAAAGAGCTGAAATTTTGCATGGCGATTCTTCTTATGGTGTAGGGGTGCACTAAGAAAGATTTTTGAAAAATTCTTCTTAAATTTTTTTAAATTAAAATTTTAAGCTGTTTTTGTAACTTTAATTAAGTTTGCATTTAAAATAATAATTTGAGGGTTATAAAACTTATATCACGAGAAAGATCATACAAATTCCTTCAAAATGAAATCTTTTTCGAATCTTTACCTCCCTTTTCTGATTTTTGGTGAATTTTTAAAGATTAATTATTTAGAATTTAATTTATTAAATGGTGATCACGTGATTTCTTCTTCTGGTACTTGAAATAAATTTATCGTCACGTGCATAAAAACTAAATAGACAAAAAAATATTTTTTTTCTTCCTAATGCGGCAGACGATTGGACAATATTTTGTATATAAAAATATCCCTTACGATTATTTTATAAATATGTTTTTTTATTTACATCAATTGAATACAGTGATCGTCGTATTTATTATAAATATATATATATATTTATATTTTTTGGCATTACTTCCATACATTGACCGCTGTATTTGATTTGAATGTACTCCGTAGCGAAGTGCGGGTTTTCAGCTAGTTTAAATATAATTAGTATTGATTTCCATTGTTTTCCCTGTCATCACTGTATAACTATGTACTACCGTTACCATAGTATAGTTACTATAGTATAATTACTGTCGTTACTGTAGTATAGTTACTATCGTTGCTGTAATATTGTTACTATTGTTACTATACTATTATAATATAGCTGATATTATAGTACACAAAACTATTAAAATATTCATTCTACAAAGTTCTTCTCTCCGTAGATGGTAAAAACGAGACGATGTCATTGACGAAGTTCGATGAATTAAAATATATATTACAAAATTTTAGAGAAATATTCATTCAGAAATTTATAATTATCCTTAATTACTTAATTCTCCATACCCAAATAGTAGAGCAGTTAATACTTAATGATTGAAATACTCATGGATATACTGCAAATTGTTTTCTCCTACGGTGATTAAAATGTGACAAAGCCATCGACAATGTTCGAGGCATCAGTAAACGTGACAAAATTTTCAAGAAATCCGCATTCAGAAATTCCTTCTTATCCTTAATTCCTTAATTCTCCATATTCAAATAGTACACCATGTAAGACAGCGAATACAATATTCATAAATAATGCAAACTGTTTTCCCCTGACGTGATAAAAACGAGACAACGTCATTCATGATGTTCGGGCCATCAGTATATATTACAAAATGTTCAAGAAATCATAACTCAGGAAATTATTGCTATCCTTAATTCCTTAATTCCCCTTATCCCAAAAGTAGAGCAGTTAAGACATAATTATTGAAATACTCATGTATTCTGCTAATTTTTTTCTCCTTGAGTGATTAAAACGTGACAAAGCCATTGAAAATATACGAGGCATTAGTAAATATTGAACAATTTTGAAGAAATCTCATTCTTAAAATGCTCCCTATCCTTAATTCCTTAATTCTTCATATCCAAATAATGTAGAAAGTAGGACTTCGTGATTAAAATCCGCATGAATTCTGACAATTGTTTCGCCGTAGTTGATTAAATTGAGGCAACGTCATTCACAAATTTGAGGTATTAGAAAATATAAAATTTTCAAGAAATCTTCACTTATAAATAGAATGCAAATTACTTATGTCCGAACTCCAAAACATAATATGCTTGAAGCATCGGGTAGAAAAGAGTGCTTGGAGGACTAAACCCCCCTCCCCCCCCCCCCAATTCTAAAATTATGTCATGTATTTATGGTAAAAAGGTTGATTGCGTTAGTTTTGGTGATCGTGAAGTTCAACCGTTCCGGACAAAATCCCAACTGCAAAACTGATTTGAAGGTTTCTTCATTCGTAGCAAAGTCTCAAATTTCTTTTAGTTTCTCGTTTAGTTTTACCTATTAAAGATAAACTTAAGAGTTTTAAAGATATGTTTAAGTTCCCCTTTCGAAATTGAGGTATAGGAGATTTCACTGAAGAAAAGTGACGTTTATTTACTGGTTTTAATATAACTTTCAAATGAAAACGACGTAGGACTCAATTTAAAATACAACCGCCGGCGCCGGTAGAAAGCTAGGACTACTTGCTGATTGTAAAAAAATGGGAATTATTTAGAGATAATTATTTTTTACTCAGTTGTAGGACAGAGTAATTTTTTGAATGATTTGAACACAGACAAGAAGCCTTTGTTACTTAGGATCTTAACTGATTAATTTCATTTAATAACTAAGGGGAAAGACATTCGTGTATAATTGTAAGGATTGGTTTCACGTAAAAAAGAAGGCAGTAAGTTTTTAACTTAGGAGTTGATTAAAGAGTAATTTTTTGAATGATTTGAACACAGACAAGAAGCCTTTGTTACTTAGGATCTTAACTGATTAATTTCATTTAATAACTAAGGGGAAAGACATTCGTGTATAATTGTAAGGATTGGTTTCACGTAAAAGAGAAGGCAGTAAGTTTTTAACTTAGGAGTTGATTAAAGAGTAATTTTTTGAATGATTTCAACACAGACAAGAAGCCTTTGTTACTTAGGATATTAACTGATTAATTTCATTTAATAACTAAGGGGAAAGACATTCGTGTATAATTGTAAAGATTGGCTTCACGTAAAAGAGAAGGCAGTAAGTTTTTAACTTAGGAGTTGATTAAAGAGTAATTTTTTGAATGATTTCAACACAGACAAGAAGCCTTTGTTACTTAAGATCTTAACTGATTAATTTCATTTAATAACTAAGGGGAAAGACGTCCGTGTATAATTGTAAGGATTGGTTTCAAGTAAAAGAGAAGGCAGTAAGTTTTTAACTTAGGAGTTGAGTACAAAAAAATAAATGGGGATGGTGGACATTACAAAGCAATTTTTTGAAATTTTTACCTCAGAGATATGAAATTTTGCATATATATTCATTAAAGTATAGCTATGTCAAACACCTTATAAAATTTTATAAATATGTTTTTAAAAATTATATTTTAAAAAATTTAAATTTTATTTCTGTTCTTTAAAATGCTCCTTGCGATCCAATATTTGACTTTCCCCCTTAATTTTGCATTTATATTGCTTATAAATACATTTTGAACAGAGTTATGTATTATTTTGTGCCTTCGTTGAATAGTTAATTCTTGGGAAATATTTTTATTCTTGTATTCTGAATTTTCGTGAATTTTTTGTACTTTTCTACACTTAAGTTAAACTTCGATAATCTGAATGATGTCGAAACCTGAAATGGATACATAACTTTATTTTAATGAATAAAAGGAGTCTTTAATATAAAGTTTATAAAATTTCGTCAAACATTATGACGCAAGGAGCATTTCAAAGACTTGCAAACCTGGAAAAGACTCATTTTGATAGAAAGACATTTAAAAGATTTTTTTCAGCTACCTTTAGTATTTACTTTTCTAAAGTCAAGTTTTAATTTTACTTTTCATTACATATTGTAAATGCATTTTATTCAAACATTTACAATTTTTTAAAATAGGATTACACTCCCCAAAAAATTCCAATTTTTCTTCGATTTTTGGTAATTTAAAAGACCACCATCCTTTTAAAGCAGATATTATAAAAGCCTCAAAAATCCTTTTATACAGCGAGGTAATATGAATTTCCCATAAAAGCCCTCGTAGTCAAAATTTCGATTTTTCTCTCCTGTTGATCAAAATCTGCTATTCTATTGAATTTCTTTCCATATTACAGAGGAACCGAGTTATAGTTTATTTTAATAACATTTGGCGAAGATTAAAGAAATGAGATCGAAAATTCTTTTTATATTTTAATCAAACGAAGTAAGTCTTTCATTTGACCCTAGGTGAAATATATCATTACAGAAATGTAAAGTTTCAGATGCCTGAAGCTAGTAGACTCCTTTCACAAATTTTTATAAAAGTAATACAGTGTGCTTCTGGTTTTCATCAATTATTTACTTGTCAGTACTTCAACTGCTACAAGCGAAATAGTGGAACTATTTTAACTAGAATAACATGAAAGAAATAGCTATCGTCGCATTGCCTCTAAATTATTACAAACTATCGACTATTTTTCGTCTCTGAGTTATTTTATTTTGACATAGTGTCACTTGCTTTTCGATTTTACTTATTTTTCTTTATGGAAACTGTGGTCTTGTGTAAGAGCTTATTATTTTTTCTTTAAAGTTTAACATGTCGTTTTAAAATACAGATGTGTGAGAAAATTTTAAACAGTCTTAATTTCTCACCTAAAGGATGCTGCGTACTAACCCTATTGGATCCGTTCACCTCAATGTTAACCTATGGAGAAAATATGTAACAGGATTGCCGACCTGGATTCAAAGATTTTTAAAAAATATACTCCGTAATAGAGGAAGAAATTTAAAATCTTGGGACATTTTTCGTTTTTTTTTAATGCAAATAATATTTTTAATTTATATTATTCGGGGAAAAACCTGTATATTGCGTTTTAAATTCCTTTGGTGGTCGAAATTTATAAAATGAATCCTGTTGCAAGGTGCAGAAATGTTCAGGCTACCTAAAGATACCATTTTTATTTGATTACACTGGTCTGCAAATTTTTTTTTCAAGCCCTGTCACCATTCCTGTTGATTCTTATGTAAAATGACTTCCTGGATACGAATATAACCCCCGTTTCCCCCCCCCCAATCAACCACCGATTTCGGGGGAGGCCTCCCCACCTATTTTTATCACTTTTCGATAATTTAGGGGGATGAAAAGGATAATTTTAGCCTTTACGTTTCTCCTGAGGGGCTAGAGGTGAAAAGTTCTAAAACTGAAACATTTGTAGCAAGGTGGTGATTTTTTGATTTTTTTTTGGGGGGGGGGGGATTTGCCTCCTTAAATTGTGAAAAAACAATAAAAATGATCTATTTTTCCGGTTTTTTCAAAATTTTTTCACTCATTTTCTACATTTTCCAGCTTCCAGCCCCCCTCATCATCCCCCAAACACCCCCAAATAATAAAAATGTATAGCAACAGTAATAAAAATATATAGCAATAATATAAAGCAACAATAATAATATACATTGCAACAGTTCGGAAGATTTACTGTACAACGCTGGCGCTCTCAGTACCTCGCGCGCACAGGTTTGAACAGGAATTTTCATGCTTTGACAAGTTTAAACTTGCATTGCTGTTGGCACTATAGTCCTGCACTGTAATCCTTATCTTCCCTCAGTACATCCCACAGTTTTCGTACGTCTCCTTCATATCCACAGAGTATGCAACCGGGACTGATGGTAACTCATTCCCATTGGCCAGCAGGACAACTTTCAAGCTTGTCTTTGAGGATTCTATAAACAGTATCCATTTGTCTGGGTCACATGGCATCTTTAGTTCTATCCTCAATGCATTTGAATTAGGGCAGAACATTAAGCCTTCGTCTTCCGAATAAAGTAATTTCAAGGTTGTCTGCCTGGTCCTGTAAGAAGAGATTTTTACACCCTTTTCTAAGAGATTGCACTGCTGAAGTCGAGATCCAAGAAGTTGATATTTACTCTTAGGTAACTTCAAATCCCTGACGAGATCATTCAATTTGACTGAGTAATGAGGTGAGGTAGTCGATGAGCTGAATCAGCTGAACACTCTTCATCATCGGTGGACGGATCATTTGATGGTCCAGATTGTGGCTCAAAGTCTTCCAAATCCGTTTCTGGCTCTAGACTATAGGTTTTGGGGGGCAATGGGATTAGCAAAGATTCGTTGTGAGGAACTGGTCTTAGAGCTGAAGGGATACTATGATACTGAATTGTATGCTTACTTTTGCTAGAGAACCCGACGGTGGAAGTCATACAAAAGTAACAATCTGTGAGATGACAGCGAGGTTCGCGCCAAACCATGGGCACAGAAAACGGCATTGATTTACGGGCACCTTTACAGTGCAGGACTATAGTGACGAGAGCAATGCAGGTTCAAACTTGTCAAAGCCTGAAAATACTTGTGCAAACACGTGCGCGCGAGGTTTTGAGAGCGCCAACGTGGTACAGTGAATCTACCGAACTGTTGCTATACAATTTTATTATTGTTGCTGTATATTTTTATTATTTGGGGGTGTTTGAGGGAGGATTAGGGGAGCTGGAAGCTGGAATATGTTAAAAATAAGTGAAAAAATTGAGAGAAAAAAACGGAAAAATCCATCATTTTTAATAATTTTTTTAAAACAAGGGGGCAAATCCCCCCCTAAATCTACCTTCTTGCTACAAATGTTCATGTTTTAGAACTTTCAGAAGAAATGCAAAGGCTAAAAAACCCTTTTCATCCCTCCAAATTGTCGAAAAGTGATAGAAATAGGTGACGGGGCCTTCCCCGAAAACGGGTGGTCATGGGGGAAAACGGGGGTCATATTCGGATTCAGGAGGTCAATTTACATAAGAAACAGCAAAAATGGTACCAGGGCGATTTTCATGTTATCAGCCAGTGTTATCAGCATTTATTATACCTGTCAATAGTAGACACATTTTCTCTATTAGTTAACACTGAGGTGAGCGAATCTAATAGGGTTACTACACAACAGCCTTAAGAGGAAAATGTTTAAAACAAAATGCATATCCTTAGTTCATAAATGCATATTACTTTCTTATTTCAGATACATTTTATCCTCTATCCGAAACTGTTAATGAATGCAGATACACTCAAAAATTGTTTGATGGATTGGACGGAATTCGCAAATGAAATTTCTAAAACTTTTATGTATTGAAGTTTACGGCTGAAATTTGTTTTCTCGAGAGTAGCTGACATAAAATCCGATAGATTTTTTTTTTCATCTTGTTTAACCTACGAAAGAATGATGGAAGTTTTATTTCGGTAGACGGGGTATATCACAAAATTGATTTTCTCAAAACTTGAAATATAGAGATATGATGTAAAATTGGATTTGGCTTTCGGCCAAATTGAAAATTTAATCTTTCAAATAATAAACTTCGAGACTGACTTTGAACCAAGAAAACAAAAAAAAATGAAGAACATGGATGTCGTGTTAATGTGATTGAGTCTATTGGATCGGATGATTTTAATATCTTAGGGAAAAAACAGTTAGTTTTAACTTCAAGTATTTTTATACTTTTCCTATCGAATATTTTATAAATGTAATTCAGTATAGAGCGAAATTTGCGCATTCAAAAATCTCCATCGATTTTTTTTTCCAGTCGAAGAGTTTTTAACGTAGGATTACGTTGCTTCATAACTGTCCACCTTGAAAGCAAACTCTAAACCGTTCATCGTCTCTAGTTATAGTTTTGGTAGAGCGCCAAACCCAGTCTGTATCGCTTGGGCAAGAAGTAAACAGTTAAACAGAGAACTACCACAGATGTTTCGTCATTTAAACTTTCTTTACTTCTCTTTCTCTGTCTTTAAATCCATGATTGGAAGCGTCTGCTTGTCATAGTTTTATGGCATATAAGTTTGTTCAGGTTTCGTATATGGGATGCAATTCATGAAACGGTACCTTTAGAATTAAGTCAAAGGACACCAAACGTCAAAGGATTGCGAAAAAAACCTCGTTCGAGTGCAAATGATAGATTTTTAGGTTTGAGCGTCAGCTGATTCTAGACTCGATTATTCCCAGTAAGTCAGATGATAACAGTGAGTGACAATGGCATTCCTGTGGACCTGTGGGAATTTCTAACCTGTAAAACGATTTTAACGTAGGATTACGTTCCCCCATAATGGTCCTCCGGAAAGCAAAATTTCATACGCTAAAACCTCCGTCCGTACCTCTCGAGTTATAATTTTGGCAGTGCGCCAGTCTGTATCGTTTGGACAAGCAACAAACAGTTAAAAAGAAAAGTACCAAAATGTGTTAAAATTTTTATATACATATATGTATCTAGATATATGTATATATATATATATATACATACGTACATATATATATACATATATCTAGATACATATATACATAACATACACACACACACAGATATATATATATATATATATATATATATATATAGTGGAATCTCGATCTATCGTTTTTCAAAGGACCGATTGAAATGAACGATAAATGCGGGAAAACGATAGATGCGGAAACATAACAAAGCAATATGATGGTTGTGACTGGATAAAATGAACGACACATACGGAAAAACGATGGATCCGAAAACGATCGATCGAGATTCCACTGTATATATATATATATATATATATATATATATACACATATATACATACAGTGGAACCTCGCTTAACGAGCACCTCGCATAACGAGTATTTCGCATAACGAGCAAAATAAATCGTAAAAAAATGGCTCGCTTAACGAGCAACATTTCGTATAACGAGTGACGTGGAAAGAAGTCCCCTCTTCATGTCACCAGGATCATCAGCGGCTGAAAAATAAGTATTTATGGGTAGTCATGGGTGGTTCGAGAAGCAAATATAATGGGACTGGAGGATAACAATGATATTGAGGATCTTGTGGAAGAGCACAACCAAAAGCTGACCACCGAACAGATAATAGAATTGCAGTGTCTTTCACAGCAAGTAGTAGTAGAGGAGAGTTTGTCAGTGGAGAAAGACGAAGAAACAAAGAAACAACCTTCTGGTGCAATAAAAGAAATGATGAAAGCATGGGAAACTGTTGCACCGTAAGTTACAAAGCGTCACCCTGATAAGACGGTGGCTATGCGCGCTATAAATTTATTCAATGACAATGCGGTGACACATTTTCAACAAATTTTGAAGCGCCGAGAAAAACAAATGTCGCTAGATAGCTTTCTAGTAAAAAAATTAGATATGTGTCATAAATTCGTAAATAATAAACTACATATGGATGATTTTGCTCCTTAAGAGTTTATGTATAAGTAATTTTCTTTAAATAATAAGCGCTACATCTAAAAAATTTTGAGTATTTTTTGGCATGGAACGCATTATCGTATTTCACATTAATTTATATGGGAAAAATGTTTCGCTTAAGGGGATGGTGGACTTTAAAATTACCAAAAATCGAGCAAAAATTGGAATTTTTTTGGGGGGTGTATTAATATTTTAAAAACATGTAAATATTGGAATGAAATGCATTTAAAATGTGTAGTGAAAAGAAAAATGAAAAATTGGTGGCTTGAGAGTAGTAAGTATTAAAGGTAGATAAAAAATTATCTTTTAAATGACTTTTTCTCAAAATGAGAAATTTCCAGATTTGCAAGTCTTTAAAATGCTCCTCGCGTCATAATTTTTGACGAATTTTTATGAAATTTATAATAAAGATTTCTGTAATACATCAAAATAAAGTTATGTATCCATTTTAGGATTCGAGGTCATTTAGGTTATAAAAGTTTAACTTTAGTGTAGAAAAGTACAAAAATTTCGCGAAAATTCAGAGTACAAGCATAAAAATATTTTCTAAAAATTAACTATTCAACGAAAGTACAAAAAAATACATAACTTTGTTCAGAACGTATTTATAAGCAATATAAATGCAAAATTAAGGGGAAAAGTTTAAAATTGAGTCGCAAGGAGCATTTTAAAGAAGGGCAATTTAATTTAAATTTTTTAATTATAAAATATTTTTTTAAAATATTTATAAAATTTTATAAGGCGTTTAATATTGTTATACTTTAATGAATATATATACAAAATTTCATATCTCTGTGGTAGAAATTTCAAAAATCGTTTTGAAAGGTCCACCATCCCCTTAACGAATGTTTCGCATTACGAGTAAGACTCTAGAACGAATTATGCTCGTTATGCGAGGTTCCACTGTACATACAAAAGTGGTAAGCAATGATTAGTAATCCTACGTTAATAACCCGAGGTAGTTTCGTTAGAAGAGACTATCTGATTCTTTTTTATTTTTTATGTACTCCCTAAGGTATGTTCTATGTGTTCAAACACTCAAAATCTAGCATGAAAGTAAAGTTAAAATCCTGCACTTTTGTAGTAGTTTATGTTCCAAATATTTGCTTTTTCTTCCCTAGATTTAAAAGTCATTTTTAAAAAAATATGATTTCTTTAAAATTCTGTATTCAAAAGCTGTATCTCCCTCACTTCTCCCTTCGACCGGGCTGATTTTTTCATATAAATATTACCCAATGTCTGCTAAATAAGATTCACTCAAAAACTAGAAATTGAATTTTTTTTTCTGACTTAAGGCAACTTAATTTTTTCTACCTTTCCTAGGGCTCCTTTACATATGAGGCGGTAGAGGCAAAGTGGTGTATATCAGTAAATCAAGTGGTGTAAGTCCAAAGCGTTTTACTGCAAAAACTACAAAAAATTACACCATTAATTGAGCAATTATAATTCATAACAATTATTATGATATTGCAAATAATAATTATTTGCAATTCCACTATAAATTGAACATGGAGATTACATTTTTACCCTCAAATTAAAAAAAGATGAAAATGTAACTTAAACCATTTTGCCTTTCACCGTCTCATATATAAGTGTGTGCCTGGGTGTGAATTCTACTTGATTTTCAGCAATGTTCATATATAAATAAATGCTCTGTTATTCTCTCTTAAAAGAGCTAACTCAACTCGACTTATCGCCGTCATGTGGTGGTTCTTCACTCTCATCATGGTATCTTCATACACAGCCAATTTGGCAGCCTTTCTTACAGTGGAGAGGCTAGCCTCGCCCATTGAAAGCGCCGAAGATCTCGCCAAGCAAACTAATATTCCCTACGGATGCGTCGCCTCGGGATCCACACAGTCGTTTTTCAAGGTAATCTCCCCACTCTACACAGAGATTTAATAACATTGCATGCCGTAATTTTGTCCGTTTGTAAATTGAAGTTTCCCATATTGCATTATTATTGTTAGTAAAGCAGCAAAATTGTTTGCAAAAATGTTGCGATAAATAAAACAATCCACGTAATGATTTACTTGTGAAAATTTCTGAACGCAAGTATTGTTCTCGAAATCAGTAATGCTGAAATTAAATTGAAAAAAAAAATGTTGCATGTATGTTACAACTATAAAATTGCATGAAATCTAAATAAACTTAGTGCATGACATTATATTAGAGTTGTAATGACACAGAAAAGAAAATCCCGCGAATATGCTGAAACCATGGCAAAATTGCATGACTGTCCTTAATTTATATGTGTCTCAACGTAAGTACGCGCCATGATATCCCACTAAGACTGTATTAAAGCACCAAAATGAATGTTGTATATATGGTTTGGTGCGATACGGTCATTTTTGATACACTCGGGCTTATTAGACCAGATGCTGCTTCTTAAAGCCGATTTCGAACGGCTACAAAGATCCATGCCCATTGATGGACTAAAATCCATAGACTTTGATACCAAATGCCCGTGACCTTGCCATTCGACCATCACTTAGCTATTGTGAATATGGGGCGGTGACAACGACAAAACTACATCGAATGCGTTGATATTTGCGCTTCTTAACGTAAATATCGTTCTTGACAGTATATTATTGTTGTAGTATCAAAGCAAAAGAAAAAAGAAGTGACGAATGATGCTGCCACAACAAAACTATATGAAGTACCTTCATTTTGTACGTTTCTGGACATGAATAAAGTTCTTGAAAATAGAGGAATGTTACACCAGCAGCGCAAACCCTTTTTGTAATTGCACTGCCATAACGACATGTTTGCATAAAACAAAGCATCACAAGTGTAGTACCGTAACTAACACTAAATCAGGCCCTTATAAGGTAATGGATGTAAGATTCGGCTCCACTATGGTCTATTTTGCATAGTTTAAGTGACACGCACGTTGGAGTTCATTTGGTTGTGACGACCAGGGTCAAAATTTGCAAGACCATTGCATGATGGCAGAGATCGTATCTTATATTGACTTAAAACTGCATATCGCAACCAGTAACGAAAGACTATTTAACTAAAGCTGACGTCATTCTGGTGCGAAACATCAATAAACACGATCTGTTTTATTTTTTTTCCCTAAGCTAACGTCCCTGGAGTCTGACGACATTACACCCCAGTCCAGTGTACATAAGAATACAAGGGAATAGAAACACACAAATCACACAAGAACAGAAGAATTTTACTAACAAACGATGACACCGATGGACGATGGGTTGCTGCTCCCCTTTCTAGACGGGGTTCCTTTTTGCAGGCGGAAGACTGACCGGTTCCCCAGAATACAACCAAGTCTTATGAGGGAATCGAACCCGCGCCCCCGGCGTGGAAGGCTGATGCCTTAACCACTTAGCCACAGGACGACAAACACGACCATTTTTCAATCTAGCAGGACTTAGGGCTAACCGATGATAGAAATATAGCATTATTATTCACACTCTTCCATAAAATGAACCCTTGTTGAGAAGGATTCAGTCATGTAGCGTTACCTTTCTTAAATGATTATAGACAACGTTTGATGGCGCGTTTTGAGTGAGATAATCTCGAACCCTCTTTACTTCGATACCATATAGATTTAGAATAGATACAGGACAAAAGGTCCTGTTTCAAATGGGATCGTACTCTTGATTGGGTTTTCAACCCTTATTTTCTAATTCCGTTTTTTGTGTGTCAATAACATTGTTTGTTATGTTTAGCCGTGCATCAAATTTCCCTTGATTATTCTTTGATTTACCACTGAACCACTTTCGATTTTGTAACACCCTTTCTTAAGGCGACAATGGACCTTCAGATTGACAAAAATATGTCCCCAAAACGATTTTTTCTTTCAAAAAATTATTCTGTAACTCATCAGCTTTAAATTAAAAAAAGTATGCTGGTCCGATCATTATTAAGCAAGTTATAAGTATTTTTTTCAAACGTAAACAATGGAAATGTTAGTCAAATTAAAACTTTAAATGCCATTTTCTCAAAACAAGTTTTCATGTCGTTTCGGTAAGTTCAAAATGTTCCATGCGTCATAATTTTTCTTGAATTTTCATAAAATTCCATAAAATGATTATTTATATATGTTAGAATAAAATTTAGTAATCAATTAATTATACTATTTTAAAACAACTTAAAATTTTTACAATAAAAAAAATTGATAAAATTTTGCAAAAAATGACCTATTTTTTATCAATTTCTTTTCTAGTTTTTATAAATATGACTGTAAGTCAAATATTGCTACTAACTTTTCAAATATTGCTACTAGCTAATATTGCTAAATCAAATATTGCTACTAGCTAGCTTAAGAGAGAAAATTAGATATGAGACAAAAATTCATGCGCATGGAACATTTTTAAATAGAGTAATTAACAAACTTTTTTTAATTAATATCTTAATTAATTACATTCTGATTTTTTATAAATTTAGATTTTCCATCTCTAAACAACACTGTATAAGTACACAAAATTTCATAGCAATTGGTTAATAAATAAAACACAGTTTTTGAAGGTTCATTGTCGCCTTAACAGGCACTGATCATACGGATACCATCTCTAGGTATGTGCCTCTCAGCGTTTACCACTACGCAAAGTTTAAAACAATATGGAAGTTTTCATATCGCACCTCTGCTACAAGAGTGTTACATCTCCGAAATTTCCTATTTTGAGATAATGGCACCACAATGCTCTGTAAGAAGTGCTTCTCATTCTCAAATAATGTTATAAGCCTAGTACCAACACAATCTCCTAGATGGTGCTAATTACCCCCTTGCACAACTAGGAGGGGGTAATTGCTCATGCGCGAAGAAGGAAAATAAGATTTTTGCCATTGCCTAATATTGCTGTATTAAAATGTTCCTGTAATAAAAAATGTTCATTAAATTTCTATGGAAAATAAATGTTTTTATTTAGAAAATAAATTTGTATTTTTTGTGACCTGCTGTTCAGGTTATTAAGGTTGTTACTTTGTATTGTGAAAAGTTTAAATAGATTGTGCATTAGCATCCAGATATGACAGTATTCACTCAAGCTTTTAAGTCCTTGTTGACAAAATGATGTTACTAGAAGATAGTTATATCTTGTAATTAAAATTAAAAATCATGCTTTAAAAATTGGAAACAACTTTATATAGTTTTGACTTCTGAAGTAATTCGATCAATAAGTTTTTCAAAAATTATCATAAGCATTCATAAAACAAGAAATGAAATTTTGACATATATTTTCTGTAATGTCGCTCAATCACATACGACGACGAATTCATAAAACAAACACACAGTTTAATTATATTTAAACAGGACAAACTCGAACTACAACATACGTTTACATTCAAACATGCATGTTGAATGTAAATGTATGTTTTAAGCTGTAAATGTTATGTATGTTATAACACATAACTTTTACAGCTTAAAACTCAGACTTCTACGAAAGTCGTCCTATTATACTAAAAGTTAATCTACGCGATCATTCCCCGGAGTTCTACTGCTCTCGCATTCAGCACATCTATATATATAAAACAGTTCCGTAACTGACTCATTCATTCACTGACTGACTGACTGACTGACATACAACGCACAGACCAAACCGCTGGACCTAAAGGGCTGAAATTTTGCATGGCGATTCTTCTAATAGTGTAGGGGTGCACTAAGAAAGATTTTTCAAAAATTCTTCTTAGATTTTTTTTAATTAAATTTTTAAGCTTTTTTTTAAACTTTTTTTACGTTTGTATTTAAAATAATACATTGAGGGTTATAAAATTTATATCACGAGAAAAATCATAAAAATTCCTTCAAAATGAAATTTTTTTCGAATTTTTACCTCCATTTCCTGATTTTTGGTGAATTTTTAAATATTTAAAGAATTTTTAGAATTTAATTTATTAAATGCTGATCACGTGATTTCTTTTTCTGGTACTTTCAATAAATTTATCGTCACGTGCGTAACAACTAAATAGACAAAAAAAATATTTTTTTCTCTTTCTAATGCAGCAGACAATTGGATATTATCCAAAAAAAATGCATATCCCTTACGATTTTTTTTATAAATATATATATATAGATAGATATATATTTTACATCAATTGTATACATTGATCATCGCATTTATTACAAATATATATATTTATTTTTTGGCATAAATTGCATACGTTGACCGTTGTATTTAATTTGAATGTACTCCGTAGCAAAGCGCGGGTTTTCAGCTAGTCTCTTATATACGAAGCCGAGAGAGAGGGGAAAATCTTCACTTCGCTTCCAATGCGAAAAGCTGGGAGGGTATTGATTACATGACTCCTTCGTTAGCTCTTCCTGAAAAAATGGCTATTTTGAGATATAACACTCTTCTAACAGAGGTGCGATATGTTAAATTGAAGCAAAATAACCCTTTTTTTCTCACCAGGAATCCGAGTTCCCGACGTACAAACGTATGTGGTCTTTTATGGAATCCCAGCGACCGTCCGTATTCACCGATAATAATCAGAAAGGTGTGGAGAGAGTTCGGAAAGGCAACTATGCCTTTCTTATGGAGTCGACGACAATTGAATTCATCGTGGAACGCAACTGTGAACTCACACAAGTCGGTGGACTCCTGGACTCTAAAGGCTATGGAATCGCCACGCCCCATGGTAAGGACAAATGACAACTCAAATTTGATTTGATGACGTGGGTTACTTCTAAATAATGACAGCCATAACAGAAACCAATTGCGGCTCCAAGGGGGATGCAGTAGGGGCAATTGCCCCCCCCCAAAAAAAAAAACAGCCCAGCCATTTTTTTACTAGCCTAATACAGTGGAATCTCGATCTATCGTTTTAAAAGGGACCGATTGAAATGAACGATAAATGCGGGAAAACGATAGATGCGGAAACATAACAAAGCAATATGATCGCTGGGACTGGATAAAATGAACGACACATACGGAAAAACGATGGATCCGAAAACTATCGATCGAGATTCCACTGTATTATATAATTATAGACCTAATACTAAATGAGTTTAAATTTAAAATTAAGAGGATGTTTATTCCATATATATATATATATATATATATATATATATATATATATACACTGCTGGCCACCCAAATTGCAACACCAAGAAAGACAAGAGATATCACAACAAAATTTATTTTGTAGATAACATGTTGACCAAGTATCAAATGATTAAATTTATAGACATCTGTGGATTGTGGTTCCTGCCAAAATCAGTAGCCAGAGTAGCCGCCATTGTTGGAGATAACTGCTGCCACACGCCTCGGCATTGATTCAAAGAGACTTTGGATGAGTTCTTGGGGTACAGCAGACCAAGCAGCTTCCACACGTTGCCAAAGTTGATCTGCTGTGGCAGCTGGGGATGGAATCTGGGTCAATCGTAGAGCAACCATGGACCCCATGTTTTCAATCGGCGAAAGATCCGGAGAGCGAGGCGGCCAGGGAAGCAATTCAATCTGGCGATTGACGAAGAACCGTTGGACAATGCGTGCCACGTGTGGTCGCGCATTATCCTGTTGAAATATGGCTGTGGGCAAGCCCTGAAGGTAAGAAAGGAAAACTGGCTCCAACACCTCGGAGATGTAGCGCTGGCTGTTTAAAGTACCGGCAATGCGTACTAGAGGTGTGCGAGAGTGATATCCAATACCGCCCCATACCATAATACCCGGTGCAAGACCAGTGTGGCGGTGCATAACGCAGCTGTTCAGCATCCTCTCTTCACGGTGTCTCCAGACTCGAATGCGACCATCGTGGTGTTGCAGACAGAAGCGTGACTCGTCAGTAAAAAAAATTTCATTCCATTCTGCCGTCCACATCCTTCTATCATCGCACCATTGGCGGCAGAGACGTCTGTGGTTCTGCGTCAAGGGTAGACAAAGCAATGGACGTCTTGCGGACAGACCACTCTGCTGTAAACGGCGTCGAATGGTACGCGCAGACACTGGATGATGCGTTACAGACTGCATGTGCTGTGCTATGGTTCGTGATGTGACTGAGCGATCCGTCACTGCCATGCGCACAATTTCCCTGTTATCACGTGAAGTGGTGCGCTGAGGTGGATGTGATCGAACACGCCGGTCCGTCGTACCCTCCTGCATCCAACGATCACATATCTGCATTACAGTTGTTTGGTTTCGTCCAACACGACTACCGATTTCCCTGAAAGACAATCCACAATCTCGGTAGGCCACTATCCTTCCTCTGTCGAACTCGGAAACTTGATCAAAAGATGATCGCTGTTTTCGACGAGGCATAATTGATCGTTTTTTTGAAAAAACCACAAGAAAAACACAATTGCCGAACTTGAAATCGTCGAAATCTCCAAGCCTTAAATAGTGCTTTGAAGTGGCGCCACAGGCGCGCGTGATGTGCGTCTGCGCTGAAATTCTAATCATTTGCATATCTCACCTCCGCTAATGCATGTTGTAAATTTCATGTTATTTGCATGTTTCCTTCAGGGTGTTGCATTTACAGTGGCCAGCAGTATATATATATATATATATATATATATATATATAAATCGACTACTGCCGGGTTAATACATAGAATTGTTAAGTTTATATGATTCAACAGAAAATTTAAAAACAGGGTATATAAAAAGTTCTTTTTATCTTGTAATTATTCTTCCTGTATTACTACGGACGTGATACTGCATTTTAACTTTCACATGCACTAAGGTCAGTAAATACTTTTCTGTCAGGGTCTCCGTACCGGACCCACATGTCCTCAGCCATCCTGAAGCTGCAGGAGAGCGGCCAGCTTCACATCCTAAAGGAACGCTGGTGGAAGAAACGCCGCCTGACCCAGAAATGCGCCAAGGACGACACCACGAGCTCCAGCTCTGCATCGGAGCTCGGTCTCGCCAACGTCGGGGGTGTCTTTTTGGTACTGATATGCGGGGTCACTGTGGGATGCATCATAGTCGTCTTCGAGTTCGTCTGGAAGTCGAGGAAAGTTCCCAGTGAAGAAAGAGTAAGTGACGCCGCCTCTCCGGCAATCTATAACCATTTCATTTACAAAAGCCGGAGTTTGACAATCAAGCCTCCGTGCTTCCACGTATGTCTGAACAAGTGAACCAAAGCCCTTAAGTGCGGCACAAGTGTCTAAATTTTCACCATTCATTGGGCGTTCGGAGTTACATAAAATATAATTACGTGAGTATTTAAGTCCACTTCTAAAATGGTGGCTATTGATACAATTATGGCCAGTAATTACGAGAAACAGGGCAACAGTAGAACCACGAGAAAAACTCGGAATTAGAGACCTTGAAACGACAAGGCACTCCACATCCCTTCCTCTAAGGTTATTAGTCATCTCAAGTTCACATTTTCTTCCAGATCCAATTGAAGGGGGCTGACCACCTAAGAAATCTAATTTTGTGCTAAAAAAAATGCATTTTCTGTTTGAGATGTCATATCATACTCCAATCTTTTAGCTTTCCAAAACTGTTTCCATTTTGCTTTCATGTTCATCCGAAGTTACATAAAATACAGGAGATACATCGGAGCTACATAAAATACAATTACGTGAGTCTTTAAGTCCAATTCTAAAAAGGTGGTTATTGAGGCAATTATGTCCAGTTATTAGGCTGAACAGGGTATCAGCAGAACCACGAGAAAAACCCGGAATTGGAGACCTTGAAACAGCAAGGCACTCCCAAGCCCTTCCCCCTAACTATTTATCTCAATTTCGCATTTTTTCCAGTTCCCATTTAGGGGAGGGGGGAGGGGGCTGACCACTGAAAAAATCTAATTTTGTGCTAAAAAAATGCATTTTCTGTTTGACATGTCATATGATAGCCCAATCTTCTAGCTTTCCAAAACTGTTTCCATTTTGTTTTTATGTTCATCCGAAGTTACATAAAATACAGGAGATACATCGGAGTTACATAAAACAGAATTACGTGAGTCTTTAAGTCCAATTCTAAAAAGGTGGATATTGAGGCAGTTATGTTCAGTAATTAGGCGAAACAGGACAACAGCTGAATGAGAAAACCTCGGAATAGGACACCTTGAAACAGAAAAGGCACTACCAAGTCCTTACCCTAACTTTATTAGCCATCTCAAATTCACATTTATTTTTCCAGCTTCAATTTTAAGTGGGCTTAAAACCTAAAAAATCTGATTTTATGCTAAAAAATGAATTTCTGTTTGGGATGTTGCACAATGGCCCAATCTTTTAGCTTTCCAAAACAATTTCCAATTAGTTTTTATGTTCATCCGAAGTTACATAAAATACAGGAGATACATCGCAGTTACATAAAACACAATTACGTGAGTCTTTAAGTCCAATTGTAAAAAGGAGGATATTGAGGCAATTATGTTCAGTAATTAGGAAACAGCAGAACCACAAGAAAACCCCGAAATTGGAGACCTTGAAACAGCAAGGCAATCCCAAGTCCTTCCCCTAGTTTTATTAGTCATCTCAAGTTCACATTTTGTTCCAGTTCCAATTTTAAGGGGACTGACCACCTAAAAAATAGGATTTTGTGCAAAAAATGCATTTGATGTTTGAGATGTCACATGATAACCCAATCTTTTAGCTTTCCAAAACTGTTTCCATTTAGTTTTTATGTTCCTCCGAAGTTACATAAAATACAGGAGATACATCGGAGTTACATAAGACACAATTACGGGAGTCTCAGTTCTAAAAAGGGAGATATTGAGGCAATTATATCCAGTAATTAGGCGAAACAGGGCAACAGCAGAACCACGAAAAAAACCCGAAATTGGAGACATTGAAACAACAATGCACTGCCAAGCCCTTCCCTATAACTTTAGAGAAGTTTGTTCTAGAGCATTCTAAGGAGAAATTTATTCAATATGTGAAAAATTATTTTCAGAAAATACAATCCAAGACAACTTCGTATAGCATTATTTATTTTCTTATAAACTAAATATTCTGACAATATTATTCAAGAATAGCCAAGTCTAGTATTATTTCCATTGCTTAAAAAATAAATATCAAGAGATGTAGTTAACGAAAGCAACTCTCGGTCCTTATGTTGAACTCGTTGATTCGAGAAGAAAT
This sequence comes from Dolomedes plantarius, assembly GCA_907164885.2. Classification (NCBI taxonomy): domain Eukaryota; kingdom Metazoa; phylum Arthropoda; class Arachnida; order Araneae; family Dolomedidae; genus Dolomedes; species Dolomedes plantarius. The sequence continues at coordinate 19,642,938 of OU015503.1, read as the reverse complement.
ATCTTTTGTGTCATAATTCAGCATTTTCCCAAAATTTCTTTTGTTGATAATGGAGGGAAAATTTACCTCTTTTAGGGTAATTTTACCTTGAGTTAGTTTCAGCTATCTTTTTTGAAGAGTTTATTATTCACGCTATAATTTTTATCGTTTGCAAATTCCTAGATATTAATGCCGTCACAATCAAAATAAACAGATGGTATAAAAGTTGTTCCTCATACGTATAGAGAACTTTTAACAAATGAAATTTATTTTATCTTAGTTTTTCAAGTTCCTTTCAGTCCCAAATCGGAGGATGGAAAGTCTGGAAAAGATAATTTATTCAAGATGATGTATTCTTGAATTTTCATTCTTGAATTTTCAACTATTTTTTCTACAAAAGTTATGAAAACAAAAGTTATAATTTTTCCTACATTTCTATCAATTTATAGAATTTTCTATACATATCAACATTTGAAATAGATTTTTTTTTTTATCGTGACTCTTTTTATTTCGCAAATAAACTAAATTTAGTTCTTTTTAGCGTTAATCATTCCTTCTTAAGCCATAAACTTGAGTAAAAACATTAAAAAACGGCGAAAATGTTATTTGTTTCAAATAAACATAATCCTTAAGACTATAAATGATTCATCTTATAAGAAATTTATCTCAGTGTGAGATATTACGAAACCCAGAAAAAATTTCTTTTTAACGTAGGACTGCGTTCCTCAATAACGGTCCTGCGAAAAGCAAAATTTCAGCGTTGTCGCGAGTTATAATATTGGCAGCGCGCCAAACCCAGTAGCAGTAAAACAATTAAACAGAAAACTACCAAAATGCGACACAAAAAAAAAAGAAGAGAGGTAAGCAACGATAAGTAATCCTAAGTTAATATCCCACGGTAGTTTCGTTAGAAGTGACTACCCGAATTTTTTTTTTTAGGCAAAGGCTCTAAATACTCTTTTTTTAGTTTTAGGCATGATAATATTTACTAAATCCTTTCGTTATGAGATGAAAAAGAAGGTTGAAATAAAATTAAAAAGAAAAAATTAATAAATAATTAATTAGCTATTAAATTATGATAAAAAATAAATAAAAGAATAATAATAAAATTAGTAAATGAAAAAGATATATATATAATGTAGGATAACTAAATATAATTTAAAGGTATGCAAAGATTACACACAGTTAGTTATTATTATGTAAGTTGGCAGTGTGTACAAAACAGGTGCCGAGGGAATTTATTAATGTATTGTCTGTGATATTAATTTTACATGATGTATTTTTGAGTAGTATGAGTTGTAATACTACTTGTCTACTGTTACACATAGAAATCAAAAAGAAAAGAAAAAGAAGAAGAAATGTATTGTAATTTAACTTTGCTTGTAATCAGAAATAAATACAGAAAGGAAAAAGTCGACTGGAACCGGAAACGGCCAGCTCGAAAATTTAATTTGTTTTAGACCTCCAAGTAGAGAGTCTATTGCCACGGATATGGCTAGGCAATAATTATGTTATTTTTGAAATTCAGTTGTTTTGTTTAGTTAATGTGACTTATATACAAAACCTTGCCGTTTATGCATTCGCAGTGGTCGGCATGATTTACGAATTACTAAATCCTGATTAATGTACTTTTTTTGGCAAAGCAGTGAATCTTTGAGACAATCACCGCGGAAATTGTTGATTTCTCTTTATCGGGGAGCACCATACTGGTCAGTCACCAATGCTCCCTTCACGCAGCCTAAATTTTTAAAGGGCTCCACTAGGTGGGACTTCCTCCACTAGGCAACTTCCTCCGCTCACTGACCTCGTTGAAGTGCTTTCCGGTCTACGGATTTAACGTGCTCATATCCGGCCTACACACAAATGCATTGAATGTCGTTCGCTGAGGTTTGGAACTGACCACTCCCAGTCCAAAACCTAACACGCTGCCACCAGGCTACCTTGGGTCCACCAGACGGGAATTTTGAATATTTAAATGAAACTGATAGGGTTTTCTGAATGATGATGACAACAAGGAACGTTTTTATATTTGTCATTGTCTTGTGTTTCACTTTTAATATCTAGAAATTCGTAAGATTTATTCGATTGTTCGTACTTTCCAAACTTGGGAATATTCACTACACTTTATTTTCATACCTTATCTAGTATCATATCTAATAATTTTATAAGACTTCCCAAACTAAAACAAAATTCTGGCCAGAATATGTTCTTTGAAATTTACATTCAATTGGAAACGGGAAGTTACTTCTTGAATTGAAGACTGTCCTACATTCCAAGCACAATTTAATGTCTCAGCTCAATTTCCCGTGATTCGAAGAAGTACATTTCAAGATTCTACATATTTTGACCACTCCAGGCAGATGTTGAATCTGAGGTATCATTTTTAGTATTTTGTTGTTTGCTGGAAATTACATTTTCATACATTCTAAGCAGTAGTTTGTTTCTCCAGCAGGGCCTCCCTATTCGTAGGTCCCAAGCAAATATTGTGTCTGTTTCAACTCCTTGTTCTGGTACATTTAAGGCTGATGTTTACTAACCCTATTGGATTTTCTCACTTCAATGTTAACCTATGGAGAAAATGTGTCTACTATTGACAGCTAAATAAATGCTGATAATTAAACAAAAAAGGTATTTTCAGATAGCTTGAACTTTTCTGCAAAGCGTTACAGGATTCATTTTATAAATTTCGTCCACCAACGGAATTGATGAGCGTTTAAAACACATTATTACAAATTTTATCTGAATAATTTAAATTTTAAAATGTTATTTAAATTTATTTTAATAAAAGGTAAAAATCCCCAATGTGTAAAATTTCTTTGTCTATTACGGAGTATAATTATTAAAAAAATAATATTTCAATTGAAGTCGGCAATCTTTGGACACATTTTCTCCATAGGTTAAACATTGAGTGAATCCAATAAGGTTAATACACATCAGCTTTATAGTTTCCCATATTTTATACATTGGAAGCATGTGAATTTTCAACGCAGGTTTATTTCATATTGCTTTTGTCCTATATTTCTGTAGGTGAATTTCTTGAAACATAGTTTTACCGCTACTAATTTGTTCAGCTGAGCTACAATGATCAGTTTCTGTATAAATCACGAATAAACATCTATGGCGTACAGATATCCTTGGATGTAAGTTTCGAACTAGTTATGGGGTCCTAAGCAAGACATATCCGATGCGTACGTTGAAGGGAAAGGAATTCCATTTGTTCCATTTTTTTTAAATTTTCGTCACTGACAAAGGGCAGTCGACCAGCTCTATTCAGGAAAAACCCTCGTCTGTCACGAATGGTTGTACGAAATTTAGAACGCAAGAAGATAACTGAAGACTTAAAGTATGCCAGCGCTTAAAGCATTTTCATTTAAAGCGAATAATCTCCCGTGAGAAGAGACCTGGCACCACTTGAGTGACCTGTTTCTCGAAGATCTTCTCTTCGGAGGAAGGCAAACTTATCGTTTATGTCTTGCTTAAGAGCACATCATAACAAGTGCAAAACCAAGGCTACATGCACTCAGGAGATGTGTATTCTTGTTTTAGGCTCCACCTCTTTGGCACACTATATGCGTTTTGTCTATTATTGCTTAATATTATTTTCATGCACTCAAGATATTGTTTTAGTCTCTTGCCGATTAATTTCCATATATTTAATTTCCGTTCCCTTACAGGAATCCTTGTGCGCATCTCTCTGCCGGGAGTTGAAATTCGCAATCTTCTGCGGTGGATCTACCAAGCCTATCAAGACCTCAGAGGAAGTGACTGAGGACACGACACCCCACCAAGAGAACGGTCTGCCCTTCATGCCAATGCCCGGATTCTCTTCATCCAGCCCATCTAAAGGTTTTGCCTCCTGACGTGAGGCCCCCCTGGTGCAGCCTTTGGTCAAAGATCCCGAAGGCTCCACCTACTATAGATACGGAAGAGGCACAGGTTCTGACGTCTGAAGCACAGTTTTGACGGCCTTAAAAGTAACAAGACTGCCACGGTTACTGGAAGAATTTTGTTATTATTCATTGGAAGAAGACAGCTAAAATACTGAACCTAAATATGATATGTGTCGCTGCCAAACAGAATATATGAACATCGACAGCTCTTTTCAGTGTGAATATATAAGACGGTTTAAGGCTGGAAATCAATGGTTCAAGCCATGAACTACATAAAGAATAGTTGATATTGTTAGAATGGACACTTAACGTCAAATGGTTCAGAGAAAAGTTGTCATTACAAATATGTGGCTGAATGCGGTCAAATGTTTTAAGCTGTGTTTATGATAATCAAAAGATAAATCTCACGCGTTGATTTCTCAGAACAATGGTCCGATCAAAGGTTTCATAACCTTATTAAGAACAGGATCTGATAAAGGTGTTTCAGCTACGACGTGCAACTCTGCAGCAAAAAATTTCAATCACATGGCAATGCAGGAAAATATTACAAGCAAAGAGTGGTTCAAAGCTGATTTGCCAATAAACCTTGAAAAGTTTGAAGAATGGTCAGAGGTTTGCGCTTTGATAATTGATTGCAAGGGAATTTTGAAGCATGTCATGAAGAAAAATACTAATATTTATAAACAAGAGAAAGGTGTAATAAGCCTGTATGAGTTGCAATAAGCCTCTGTGTAACACAGAATGTTTCGATGGGTATTTTAAAGCGTTTTATGGAAATATTCCAGAATGCGATTTTGGAAATGTATATAAATAACAAGCTTAAAAAGAGACAAACTACGTTCCAGCAGTTAATACTGAAAGATTTTGACCCCCAATGCATTATGAATGCATTAGAACAACTTTATTTATGCAATAGGACCTGCCAGAAAAACATAATCTAACATCGACAATTTGAATGTATTGTGTTTGTTAATTAGTTCATAGGGATGAAAATTATTTCGAAGTGCTGACTTCGAAACGGGAGTGAAAGAAGAGTAGATGTTGATAGAAAGCATCGTGAATGCGTCATTTCGTAAAGTACTTTTTGATATGAAGATAATAGTTTTGAGAAGCTTAACAATCAGAAAAAATTAGTTTCTATAAAAATGTGGGAAGACATATGTGTTAACTACATATTCTTTTTTCCTCATTGAAATGATTTTCATGAAATTATACCCTTCAGTTTTCTCAAAGTTGAAGCTGACACGTTGAAAAAGTAAATTAAAAAATAAAATAGCTCAGTTTGTTGTAATAAGTAATGATAATACAATCACAAAATAAAAACTACTCAATTTATTTACTTTAAGAGTGAAAAGATCAAAGTTTTTTATAATGTTAGTGTTTTTTGTATACATCGAACATTAAAATTCATAATATATCCGAACAAAACAAGGACTTTAAAGGACAATGATTGATTATGATGTCATGTTCATTGTACAGAAAATATGTTTGCATAACGTGTTTTAACAACAATACACACTGTTTCCAAAATTATGCCATTTTAAATGTCACGTAAAATGCGAGACATGTCCATTGTTGAATTAATATTTATTCACTGCAATAAGTTGGTTCATGTAACTTTTCATTTTCGACACAAATGTGAATTATTATTTTTAACTATTATCCTCAGATTATGAAATGTTCATTATTATGAATGATTTATTTTTTGTTCTATTTATGAAACTTTAATAGTGTTAATGTTCTAGTTCATGTGTTACCACTTTTAATCGAAGCTTATACATTTATAAACCACATAGGTAGACATAGATGTGAATTTTGTTTTAACTGATTGAAGAAGAACATTGTAATTACAAATCTAGTGATTTGGAAATGATAAATTCAAACAATCATAACTGCTTTCATAAAATCAGATCGAAAATTCGCATAAATTCGATAAAATAAATATTTTTAAGTGTTTGAAAAAATGCGCAGTGGAAAAATGCGATCAAAGTATTCGAAATTTTTATAAAACGAAATAAAATCATTGGTTTAGAAATGCATGCGTGTTAGAATCGCAAAATTGCGTGAAATTAGAATTGCGTGCATACTAAAAAATATCTACCCATTTGCTCGAATTAGAGAAATCTTGCATGAAAACGACTCCTTTTTTATGTAAGGTTACTCTAATGAAGTCATCAAAAGCTTAAACATACTGAAGATGAAGAAATTATCGATAACATACAAATTTGTTATCTTTTCATACATACGAAAAAAAGGAGCATTCCGAACAATGTCTTCATCTTATCGAAGAAAATTGTAAGCTAAAAATATGTACAATTTTACATAATTCTTGTTCAAACTATTTATTAATAGTGCTGACATTGTAGATTTTGTTATCTCCAATCGAAAACAACTTATGATTCTTTCTAAAAACGAGCTACATGTTACTGTGTGAAATTTTGTAGAATGTTGTTATGTAGGACATTTATCTAATGGTTATTATTTTATATTTAAATGCATAAATTTGACGTTATATGATATTTTTAATGCAACCAAATCTAGATCACTGGATGACATGGTAAACTGTAACATTTAGTTACTCACATTCTTAGTAATTTCCTATTCTTCTGAGTAATTGTGAAATTATATTAAATGTAACAGATTTTAAAAAAAATTGATATTTAAAAAAAGAGTGCAAGTCGATTTGTCTCACATTTTCACTTAAAGTATCCCAAAAATTAGATGCATTTCTTCAGGAATATAACCAATAAATTTTTGGAGTAAATATTTGTAACGTAAAATACCTGAAATATTAAATGCACCTGTTTCAATGGTAAAAGCTTCTTTGCTTACCATACACGAACGTCAGTCTTAAGACAAAATTATAAACATAAAAATACTCAATTATTTAGTAAGCTTTAGACCGGTGTTTAAATAAGTCGCTTTTTTAATTAGGATCAATTTGTTTATGTTCCTTCAATGGCAGTGACTGTTAATTTCGCAGATTTCTAATATTCCCACCCATCCTCAGTTCCCGAAAGCGTATCCCTGGTCATTCTTTGCGATAGCCTTAAGATTATCCCTCCATTCTTGTAATAACATTAAAATATTCACTCCTCTCTGGCAATAGCCTGAAGATTCTCCATCCTTTCTTTGAAATTTTCCCTACTTCTTTACAATATTCTTTGCAATAGTCTTCCCGAATGCATATCCCTGGTCATATTTTTCAATAGCTTAACATTCTCCCTCCTTTTCTCCAGTAGCCTTAATATTATCCCTCCTTTCTATGATATAGCCTTACTTCAATACAATACCCTTACTTCTTTGCAATTTCCTTACTTTTCTGCAATATTCTTTGCAATAGCCTTAAGATTCTCCCTCCTTTCTTTGCAATAGCCTTACCTTTGTACATTATGCTTGCAATAGTCTCCCTAATGCATATCCTTGGTCCTTCTTTGCAATAGCTTAACATTTTCCCTCCTTTTCTCCAATAGCCTTAAGGTTCATCCTTTCTTGCAATAGCCTTACTTCTATACAATATGCTTTGCAATATTCTTCCGTAATGCATATCCTTGGTCGTTCTTTGCAATAGCTTAACATTCTCCCTCCTTTTCTCGAATAGCCCTAAAATTCTTCCTTTCTTTGCAATAGCTTTACTTCTTTACAATGCCTTACTTCTTTGTAATAGCCTTAAGATTCACCCTCCTTTCTCATGACAATAATATTTTTAAAAATATTTTTATCAATTAAATAATTGATTAACTAACTGATTTCCGATACAAGCTACTACTATTCGTTTTGCTATGATCATTTTCATTCTAATGAAAGATAAGTTCCCAACAGATAGCAATTTACTCTTAATATAAGCTGAATTAGAGCATGAACTTCAGACTCCTATTCTAAGTACACCTGTTTTATCCGCAGTTTAATAGCACAATTTTTTAAAGTCGTATTGCCAAATTTTTTTGAAATTGCAGCAGCATCTATTGAACAACCTGTAGAAATTTCTTTTGAGCACAAGAGATAATTTATTTTTACACCGTCTTATGCATGGAGAAATAGTGAATTTCCATCCAACGTAAATAAAAAAAATATATCCCCCCACTCTTTATCGTTAATAACAAAAATATTACACTGGAATATTCGGCTAAAAATACTCAAATTCCTTTGATCTAGATAACTACATTTATACAGCCACGGATATATGTGTTGCATAACTCGTAGCTGAAAATGTTACAGATAAATACGTTTATTATTATATGTATAAATATGTGGGTAGTTTAGAGAGTTTTATGACGCTTTTCTTCTACTAAATATATATACTTTTAAAAATATCTAAGGCATTTAAATTTATAATCTTTTGAAACTGTATGACTACTAATGAGTATTTACATATAACGTTTCATGGTAGTTTACCTGCTACGAGAATACGATTATATTAAAAAAATTTTCATTAAATATTTATTCTATATTTTATCTATCACTAGTTTGAAATTCTTCCTGCCGTTTGGCATCATTTCTCGTAAGTGAAAAATTACCAATAATTCAATTTCTGTTAGCTGCAAGCATTGTTTTATCGACAAATTGGGGTTACTTGTTGTAACGCTTTAAAACCAATAAAGGTTACTAGAGAGGTTAGTGTTTTAAATGCGCTTACATTGGAATTCCATATTTTATCACAGTGAACTAATATCTAATACATAGGTTTCATTACTTAAATCTTTTAAAAGTAAATAAATGGATTGTAAGTATTTAATAAAAATATTTCTTAAACTATATTCGACGCTACATTTTTACAAATGTAGATAAATGCATCATTATATCGACTATTTATTGATATAGAAAATATTCAAATATTTAGAAACTTTATTCTGAAAACGATATTCTGTAGCAATCTAGATGGCGGACATGCCGCAATAGCCTGAATTATTCATGAAATATCGTGTGACTGGATTTTGCTATGCGGAATCTTCATAAGGTTCTCTGCCACTGCATTTTTAGAAAAGAGTTAACTGTTCGGTTTAGTGGAAATTCGAGGAGGTACAAGTCATGCATAATGCCTATCGCAGTCATATCTACCGATAAGAGTAGAAGAAAAGGTTTCTTATTTTTATACATTTGAAATTGATGGTGATTATTGTCTTCGTTCATATGGTTGATGTTCCATAGCTAGCATTTTACCTGTGGAGGAGTGATGTGGAGTTTATCTAGAAATGTCCAAAGTGAACAAAGAAATAAACTTGTTTGAGCCAAATGTTTCTCTCTGTTTCTTTCATTCTATGAACTTTTGTTGTCACTCAAATAGACAAATAGTACACAGATGGTGTTGTAGATTTCTTGGATGGGGTCGTGATTGGTTCTAGTGGTAGGCAATGATACCATTACTCTGAATTCTAAACAATACATTAATTTATTAACACAATACAATATTAGTATACATTCAATTATATTATTATTAATTATGAACCTACAGACATTCTCATTATATCAATGTATTATTTGACTGCCTTATTTCATTTATTTAAATTAATATCATTTCAGTACGCAATATATCTATATTATTCCTTAACTCCCGCCTATCATATAAGAACTCGGGTAACTCACGATATTTGGCAATAGTTAATAAAAGGTTACCTCCATTTTTGCAGACTGCAGAAGGGGACTTTGGCTGGCATATTCATATGCATCTATTGGGTCTCTATTCGGACTCGCTCAATAACATAGGAATAGGCAGACTTTAATGGCCGGATCAGTTCTCCATCCTTTGCTTGTGGGGTTAGGCACTCCGTCGTGGTTACGAGTCTCAACTCTTATCATCTCATCGGTAGCTTGCAGGGGTTTAGGCAATCTATCTCGGCTTCGAGGCTCCTCTATGCTAGCTTGCGGGGTTCAGGCAATCTATGTCGGCTCCGATGCTCCTTGATGCTCCTTTCATCGTTGGGTCGTCGGCTTACCAGCGATGCGCTAAGTCGGGGCGCAATCTCCCATATATTCTCTTTTGCCTTCTCGCTTACGAGGCTACTACTCTCTATCTTGGGTGCCAAGTCTCAGAGTCACCATCAATATGTACATATCCTTTTCTTCTCACTCTCTCTATTTTTTATTATCTTCTCAACACCCCGCCTTTTACATTTTCATTCGTCTCTCATGTTCAAACCTTTTCTTTATACTTCCACTTTGATTCGTTAACTTGTTCCTTCCCTAATCATTTCTTTTAACCATTCAGAGTGAGGGGCGTTTTATATTCGAAAAATCCCGTCTTCGACTCATTCCTATTTTTCTACGAAATGTGTTTTCCCAGAACATCTCCTATGTATGGGGTCCTCTTCTCTTTGTCAACAATTCCCTTTTCATCTCGATGTCTCCTCTATCTGTACCCCCCCTCGCTGTTTCGACTCTTAATTGTTTCCTTTCAATTTCTTCTCTTCATCCGGTTCTTTGTCTGATCAAGTGCTATTCCAATTTTCTCATAGCACCGCCGACTACCCGCTTTAATTGGGTGTCTGCCCTTTTTGAACTCCGAACATATCGTATCCCCACGACATTCTTCTCGTATCGTCTGGCGTCATTTTACTATTCCATTTACCGCCCCGTTTTGTTAATTGGTTTTTCTGCACCTTTTCTATTTTCTTTTTTTTTATATGTCGTACCCCACGACAGATGGTAAAATGCGAAAAGTACGTAAGCTTGTTGTTTTTTCAAACCCACCCTGGTCAGAATCTATTCCATTAAAGGTCCATATAGAGCAGGGGTTCCCAACCATTTTCCTACATCGACCCTTTTTAACTCTTACGTCGGCTCATCGGTCTAGTAGACCGCTGTTGCACCTGTTCTGAAGGGTGGGGTGGGGGTGGGGGTGATCAGACTTTTTAGGGTTTGTGAGTTCTTCCGTCAGGTCCCAACCTTCAAGTACAACACATCGGAGATTTCACCCGCTCGTATTTTGTCGATAAATTTAATCTTTGTAAAACATAGTCGGTCTTTTGGACCGATGAACCTTGAACTGATTTAAATTTTTGCCGGTCTGTATGACCGATAAGTCTTGAACCGTATTAATTATCTGTCAGTCTGCATGCATTCCATTTCTAAGATCTTTGTTTTATTGTTGTAGCTAGCATGGCTGAAAGAATTCCTCCTGTTTCACAACGAACTAGACATTTTGTCTCTCTCATACTATCCTATCACAGATTGAGGAATCGGATTCTGAAATTTTTGTTGAATAATCTATTTTTTATTTACCCTTTTCAAGAATGAGAGGGTAGCAGTAGTTTGCATTGATGACTTATAACTGCGAAAAACTTATAAAATAGGAAAATATCCTAATTTTATAGCTTGGCGGTCTGTGATACCGATGAGCTGGGGAAGAGTATAAAGACAGATGAGCCGACGTAAGGGTTAAAAGAATTATTTTCTTTATCGACCACTTCGCATTTTTCTCTATAATATACGGCATACAACATAAATACTTTACTATTATCTTCATACATTTGACCATAAAAACGGTTCTAATTGTAGTAACGACTTCCTTTTTTTAAAAGATTCCTTACATTCCATTCTTTAAAACTAAATCATAATAAAAAATTGAGTTTTTTGAAGGTTTTAAAGTGGTCTCCCCCCTTAAGGTCCAGTGGATTTCCCCAGTTCTGCCTAGTGTTGGTACACAAATAAAAGTCGACGGCGGAATTCGAAACATATACAAAAGCGTCATGCCATTCAACTTTACATGCGTGGATCACTCCGCACTATGCAAATCTGTATTTATGCATATTAAAGAGGATATTATTATCTAATAATTACATTCCTAAAAATATAAATTAAATTTCAAAGCAGAAAATTTATCATCGACCCCCAATAGACTCTTGGAATACTATAGACACTTTTTAAACTTCCTTCGACCCCCAAGGGTCCACATGGACCCCGTTGGGAATCCCTGATATAGAGTATAGGGGCTGCGGCTCCGGTTTTATAATGGCATCACAAGGGTCGACGTCCGATTCAGCCAGGTGCCACCTGAATTTTGACCACAAAACCCCCAGGGGCGACATCTGTGGGGATCGTATCTTATACCACCTTCTCTGACCTCATAGAAGGACTTTCCAGTCTACGGATGTATAGTGCCCATATCGGGCCTAGATATGGAGGTATTAAATAGCGCTTGTCGGGATTCGATATGAGCACCCTCAGCACCGAAAAGCCAGGCGCGTTACCACTAGGCTACCTCAAACCCACGCAAAGCTTACGTACTGTCGACCACAAAGAAAGCATTGCCTAAACTAATTATATTTTTGCTGTTAAAAATTCCCCCAATTCAAAATGATATATAAGCTATTGGTAGTTCTCGGAAGTCCAATTCAATAACTATAGGAGCGATTCTCAAAAAGACTAACACTTTATAAAAGCAAGAACATTTATTGAAGAATAACAAAGAAATAGAGCTCAAGTCGAAACAGCTCAGTCAATCCAAATTCGACATTCTCGAACTGCACACAGACGTCGTTCTTATACAAGCATGGATGCCACAGGCGAAGGAGAGTGCACCTGGATTTCACTACGAGAAATATATTTGCAACATCCCCTAGCTGGATATATCCTAACTATGTCCACTGAAGGTTGTACAAGTAATACGGTTCCTGTATAGATCACTGTTACCGACCACAAGGGTTGTTTTGACGCGCTAATTTTTTGACAGGTGCTTTCCCTATTTTGACCGACAAACCCCTAGGGGCAACATCGGGTGGGCTCATACCCCTTCTCTACCCCTAAAAGGCTCGCGGAAGGACTTTTTGGCTTACAGATTTAACATGTCCATACGCGGCTTAAACGCGATCTCGTCAATATTTGGATCCTAGCATCCTCACTTTCTAATTCCAACGGGTTAATGATTAGGCGGTCTGAACCCCTATTTAACCGTTCACGGGGCGCACCCGTGTACAAAGTGCAACATTTTCGTAATTTTTAATGGTTTGTTTTTACATGTTAGGTTTGAACGTCTAAGCAGTTTCTATTTATAGCTACACCCCTTTCTAATGCAGGTCAGATTTTCTGACCCTTGTATTCCTTTCCATTCATTTGTTAGTCGTGTTTTAACAGTGGTAACCAGCGATTATACTGGATTACAATACGACAAAACCAGATGTTGATGTAGTCGGTCCAATGTGCAGTTATTTCAAGGTATCCCGCATATCACGAAGATGGACGATCTCATTGTTTTTAGGTTTTTGGACATAATAGGACTCAATTCACAAGTTGTCCTTAGAACCAACAATCCGGACAGTTTTGAAATAAGGCGATTCTATCCTGTATTCTTTGGCCTTCAATCTATATATATATAACAGTTCCGTAACCTGACTGACGGACAGACAACGCACGAACCAAATCGCTGTCCCTAAAGGGCTGAAATTTGCATGGCGATTCTTCTTATAGTGTAGGAGTGCTACCTTAACTTTGCAAATACAAGGCCTCTATAGTCCGTTAACATAGTAGATGCTGAGATATTTTAGTATGTACAACAGAGTAATTAATGACAGAAGGCAAAGACTTAAGGACATAATGTGGAGATTACTACATGTTAGCTTTTAATACTTAACTATCCAAGTAAATAAAATTGTAATTTTTTTTAATAAATGCGAAACCTTTGAATTATATATATATATATATATATATATATATATATATACATATATATATATATATATATATATATATATATATATATATATATATATAATATATATATATATATATATATATACATATATAGCGAATAAATGCGAAATTTACGTATCCCTAAAGATAGGTTAGTACACAGCAGCCTTAAGAGTTCAGATATTTAAGGTACTTTTTTTTACGTATAAAACTACAAAAAACTTAAAAATGTTCCATGGCGCTTTGTTCCCATCTTGGATTTAACCTTTGATATTAAGCTGTGGCCTGTCTACCCACTGTTTCGTCAGTAATTAAGAACTGTGGGGGCGAAATACAAATGGTACTCAACTATGACAGTATTCAAAGGGCTGTGAAGTGTTTATGGATATGGGTAGCGGATCTTGTTACTGGAATGGCCTTGTCATATATTATGACGTATTTCAACCTGCACAACGTAACAGAAGATCTCACGCAATAAAAATGTAAGGACTTAAAGGAATATGTTTTCAAATAATAGTTGCAATGTTTCAAATAATAGTCCTTTTATCTTTTCCTTGGCTTCAAACATATTACAGAAAGGCTTCAATAAAATAACGTAGTTTTTGCGATGATGGCATTGGACAAATACTGCATTTATATGCTATTCGGTCTAGACGTACTCTGCTTTCATTTCTCAGCCATTTTAACTCGGGATAGAAATTTCATGATTGTCATCTTTATGGGGATATATCGAAAATTCTTACATAAACATATAACTGAATAAAAGTACCGTAGATGGGGTTACTTTGAGACGGACTTTTAATTTTTTTCCTGTGCCAGATGATCAGTTTTAAAAGCAGATCAAAACGAACAATTGCAAAACATTGATACATCCTTTCCTTACGTAGAATTGTTTTGCGATAACCTGGATCTTTAATTACCAATGAGAAATTAAAGTTAAAATGTGTCACAAAGTTGTCCCGCCGAGCCTACTTTGTGACATCAGTGTTTCCACCCTGAAATCCAAGAGGAAAAATTACTTGACCAACGTTAGAAAGTAAAACGTTGATCAAAAGCTTGATACACAATTATATATATATATATATATATATATATATATATATATATATATATATATATATATATTACAAATATTGTATAGCTTTATCTATATCTTTTACATCAAAGAGACCTCTGGTGCCCAAGGCAGCCATCAGTTGAACTATGCATTTTTAATCAAAACTTCTAGTTGTCGAAGCATGATTTTTCTGTGAATGATGAACTTCATTTAAAGATTTGAATAATATGAGCACGGAGTCATTTATGGCCTGTCCAAAGTCTAAAACAAGCGAGCGCAGAAAAGCACTTTCAGGAACAAAAGAAGAATCCTCATAGAGTAGCTCAGGACATTTCTCTTGAGGATTCAATATACACTGCTGGCCACTGTAAATGCAACACCCTGAAGGAAACATGCAAATAACATGAAATTTACAACATGCATTAGCGGAGGTGAGATATGCAAATGATTAGAATTTCAGCGCAGATGCACATCACGCGCGCCTGTGCGCCACTTCAAAGCGTTATTTAATGCTTGGAGGATTTCGAAGATTTCAAGTTCAGCAATTGTGTTTTTCTTGTGGTTTTTTGAAAAAACGTTCAATTATGCCTCGTCGAAAACAGCGAATCATATTTTGATCAAGTATCCGAGTTCGACAGAGGAAGGATAGTGGCCTACCGAGTATGTGGATTATCTTTCAGGGAAATCGGTAGTCGTGTTGGACGAAACCCAAACAACTGTAATGCGGATATGTGATCGTTGGATGCAGGAGGGTAGGGACGGACCGGCGTGTTCGATCGCATCCACCTCAGCGCACCACTTCACGTGATGACAGGCAAATTGTGCGCATGGCAGTGATGGATCGCTCAGTCACATCACGAACCATAGCACAGCACATGCAGTCCTGTAACCCATCATCCAGTGTCTGCGCGTACCATTCGACGCCGTTTACAGCAGAGTGGCCTGTCCGCAAGACGTCCATTGCTTTGTCTACCCTTGACGCAGAACCACAGACGTCTCCGCCGCCAATGGTGCGATGACAGAAGGATGTGGACGGCAAAATGGAATGAAATTGTCTTTACTGACGAGTCACGCTTCTGTCTGCAACACCACGATGGTCGCATTCGAGTCTGGAGACACCGTGAAGAGAGGATGCTGAACAGCTGCGTTATGCACCGCCACACTGGTCCTGCACCGGGTATTATGGTATGGGGCGGTATTGGATATCACTCTCGCACACCTCTAGTACGCATTGGCGGTAATTAAACAGCCAGCCGCTACATCTCCGAGGTGTTGGAACCAGTTGTCCCTTCCTTACCTTCAGGGCTTGCCCACAGCCATATTTCAACAGGATAATGCGCGATCACACGTGGCACGCATTGTCCAACGGTTCTTCGTCAATCGCCAGATTGAATGCTTCCCTGGCCGTCTCGCTCTCCGATCTTTCGCCGATAGAAAACATGTGGTCCATGGTTGCTCTACGATTCACCCAGATTCCATCCCCAGCTGCCACAGCAGATCAACTTTGGCAACGTGTGGAAGCTGCTTGGTCTGCTGTACCCCAAGAACTCATCCAAAGTCTCTTTGAATCAATGCCGAGGCGTGTGGCAGCGGTGATCTCCACAATGGCGGCTTCTCTGGCTACTGATTTTGGCAGGAACCACACTTCACAGAAGTCTATAAATTTAATCATTTGATACTTGGTCAACATGTTATCTACAAAATAAATTTTGTTGTGATATCTCTTGTCTTTCTTGGTGTTGTAATTTGGGTGGCCAGCAGTGTATTTCCATTTAGATATATTTTTTCAGGTCATATTCATAAAAAATTTAGAGGAATGGTAAATTAAGGGCTTGTTGGGTGCAGAGCATGTGCAGGGCTTTTTTGGTGCTTATTTGCAGAACCAAAACCCCTGCACAGCTCTTGGTCAAACAGTCTTCTATTTACTTTCCAATTAAAACTAGTAAAATGGAAATAATTCAATTATCAAAGATATTTACTAACAGGAAGACTGCAGACAAATAAACAGAAATCCTGGCACTTAGAGCTAAACGCATCATAAATGCAAGTCTCTGTAGCAGTAAACGAACTAAACCATATAACGAGGCAACCGACCGGTCAGGAGGCCTAACCGAATCATTTTCCTCAAGGGGGAACTTTCTGAATATGATGCAGGATTAACCAAAAGACATCCCAAGGACCAAAAATCCCCATTGTAACAGATAGTCAAATCAAATGAAAATAAAAATAAATCCTGCATTTAGAGCTAAAAGAAACATAAATGCAAGATTCTGTAGTCGTAAAACCTAATCATGCCAATCCTAAAATAACAGAAATGAAAAAACAGAAATATTAAAGGTGCACTCACCCTATCCCAATAAGTTTTTGCAGTAACGGTTATAACTAAAAGCAGCCATTTTCAACCCTAAGAATTACGCCACTGTAAACTAAGAAGTACGCCACTGCATGACCTATAGTGCCACACCCAATTGAAGTTCTAAAGCCACAAGAATTGAAAGAAAATGTGAAATAAGAAACCCTATCTTAATTGTCCTTAAAATACACCCGAGTCTAAACGTCATTTTTAAATACTTTCAGATTACCAAAATTATTGAGGAAATTGTTCTTACATAGTTTTCCTGGAAATTATTAAGCGCCACCGAAAAGTCGACACTGTTATAGCAAGTGTTTTTTATTCTATTTAGATGTGAGTTAAAGATATTATAATAAATTTTATGAGTTTAAATTTCTATGGAAATAGTAAACGTATTTACCTCAAAGTTAAAATCTAATCTTTTGTCATACATCCCGGTTTTTAATTCGCAATTTCGAATTTTAATTTTAATATCCAAATAAGCTACATAGTGATTATCTTCATTAGTTCTGTTTAAAGTTAATTACTTTGGGTAGATTTGATTTAGAAATTCCAAATCGTTACAGTTGAAATGTGAGTATATAAGGCTATCAATGTACCTAAATCCGGAAAACATTATTTAAGTTAAGAATTTACTTTCGTAAGAATGTAAGAAAATGTTGCAAAGGCGCTAGTAAAGCTATTGCCCATTGGTATACCCTATATTGTTTTAAAAAAAACCATGCCGTTAAAGAGGTAGTTTTCAAAAATATTAAATTTATCCTTCACCAATGTTCTACATCAATGATTCTCAACCTTTTTTTCGTCACGGTACACTTTTAATAATTTCAAAATTTTTCGGTACACTAAGATTAAAAGAATTTTACTTGGATAATTCATTACTATACATATAATCTATTTGTAAAAAATACATACGAAATAATTTTCATTGAAATACAAAATGAAAGTGCATTACAAAGTAAGCAAAATGTTTATTTGATTACAAATTATAATTACTGCGAATTTGAGTTTGTTGCTTTTTGATAACTTCATTTATATTTGGGCGTAAAAATGATAATTCTACTCTCATTTTGTGATCCAGATTTAAAAGTCCAGAACTGTAATAGTACAGAGTTACCAGTTGCCAGTCCAGAACTGTAATAGTCCAGAGTTACCAGTTACCTGTCCAGAACTATAATAGTCCAGAGTTACCAGTTTCCAGTCCAGAACTGTAAACAGTCCAGAATTACCAGTTACCAGTCATGAACTGTGGATAGTTAAGCGTATTGGTCAACCAGTCCCAGCTAGGAAGGTAGAACTGATTGAACTGATTGTCTGAAGTCGCATATGTATAGGTATTCGCAGTGGAGGCACACTTCAAGGATCTCGCGGCACAGTGGTTGAGAATCGCTGTTCTACATTCGCAAATACAATAGAAGTTGTGGCCATTATTTGAACTAGGATAGGACAAAATTAGAGCTTTCTTTAATAAAGGGAGGCGGAAGGTAAGCTGTTGTAAAGTTCCGAAGATAGGCTCTACCTGGAAATGAGTAGTGTAAAGTCCTATTTGGTAAATAAAAACTGAAAAATTCACAATGAACTCCAACTCCAGCACGCTTAATGTCTATTGAAAAGAAAACCGTCAATATATATGTTCAAACATTCGTCCTAGTGGGAAACGAGTACTAAAGACTTTATCAGTAATGGCTGGTATTTGTTGTGGACTCGTTTCTTTTTACGGGAAGCTACATATTCATATTAATTTCAGTATTCGGGGAGACTAAAAAGCATATAGGAGGGGGAGATGGGTTGTAAAATGGTAATATTACAAACAATAACTAATTGATTATTAAATCTTCTTACAGAATGAACAAAGCCTTTCTGTGGTTTTAGATATCTAGTTGTATTGCCATCATAATTTCTCCAAAAATCCGTATTTCGTAGTCTAATTGACTTTTGGTTAAGGATAAGAACATTTTCCTGGATCGTCATCGCCATTGGTTGGTGTTCAGTAAGATGTGCATGACAGATAGAAGTCGTTTTATAGCCCATGTTATGATATGCGACGATTGATTTTGAACAATTTCTAAAGGTTTAAGGAGGATATCTGATGCGGTAACCAAAATTTCATTGCATTAGTTTAATACACGTTCGATAACATTTTGGAAGTTAAGTTTAGAGTGTCTGCTGCAGCACCCACTTCGCTACAGCCGTTGCTGAAGAAGTGAAAGACGTCTTGTAGTTCACCTTCTTAAATGATCTACATGACCATGCCAGTTCATCGGTCGTCAAATACACACCGAGATATGTAATAGAATCAATACGCTGAAGAATTATAATATATATATATACTCGTACAGTCAATAAATTCAGGGACTTTATTTACTACAACAACTAATACACTTACAAAGTCTTCTGAACACGATCACCTTCAAAATAATGCCATTCCGCAACTATACACTTCTGCCAGCGTTGATACAGCTTCTGGAAACAGTTCCTGGAAACCGTTGCGTGAGAGCTGTCGTAAAGCGGTTGTCGCTGTTACTCATCCCTTCTTTGACATTTGCAAACCGCTTTCCCTTGATGCAATCTTTCAGTTTCGGGAACAGCTAAAAATCGCAAGGAGGCAAGGTCTGGGGAATACGGGGGTTGTGGCAGAATTGTGGTGCCGTGGTTAGCAAGGGCTTGTTGCACCATCAGGGATCGGTGCGCCTGGACATTGTCATGCAACAACATCCACGTGTTGGATTTCCAAACGTGTGGACGTTTACCACGGATTGCCTCCCGGAGACGACGAAGAACCTGCACATACCATTTGTTGACGATGTTACCTTGTGTTTGGCGCAGCTCGTCCTTTCTGGACCTTGCGCCAATAAACTTCAACCAACCAACAACCACTGCTCCTACCCGTTGGATGTTCGCCTCCGTTTGTGGGGTCACTGGCCACCCACTTCGCGGATCATCTGCAAGAGCGTCTCTCTCATTTTTAAACAAGCTGTACCATTTGAAAACTTTCGATCTGCACATAGCTTCGTCTCGATACGCTTTTTCAGTAACCGTAACGTTTCTGCAGTGGTTTTCCTAATTTGTAGGAGAATTTAATACTGGAACGTTGCTCCAAAAAAAGGACCATTTTGCTTCATCGACATCATAGGCTGACAGTCTGCAGCCAAATGTTGAGCTGCGCGTCTTAGCAGTTGTGCAAAGCGTCATGTGATGTCTCACGTGTACGCAGATACCAGACTTGCAAACCACATCGTTATTTCGGTTCCTCCACACATCGGGCATGAGGGGGAGGGTAGTCCCCGAACTTATTGACTATACTGGTATACATATATATATATATATATATATATATATTATACATAACACGGTTTTTAAACCGCACCAGTTCTTCTTCGAAACTATAATGCAGTCCGGGAAATCCATCATTCGTCTTCTTAACGGGTGGTGAGATTGTGGTGGCTCAGGGAACAGTACTTTGCTTAAAACCAAATCCTTTACTCAATTAAACTTAGGAAACACTGTCCACATTTCATTACTTTAAACGTGGCAAATCGCCACTCCGTTTTCAAGGAGCCGACGAATTTATGGCCGCTCTGTCTAATCGAGTATCCCAGTTTTTGCTTTGTTTTCCTCGCGTGCTTCAGTACGCGGACAAAGCATCTTGTGACATGCATGAGTCATATACGCGTGTTTTCGAACATTCGATGTTGACTCAATCCTCGGCGATTCAAGGCTAGCTCCCAAAACTCGAAAAATTGACAACGTAATGTCTCTGTTGCATTTTCGCTCCTCATCAAACTAATATCTCGCTTAATAATTATTTATTCATATTAATTCCTTTAGATTTAGCATCAACTGACCTACTTAAATATAGTTAATTATAGTTATTCGTTTGGACATTACATATATATATATATATATATATATATATGTGTGTGTGTGTGTGTGTGTGTATGGAAACTGCTTTTTCTTCAATTGATCTACTATATAGTTTATTTTTCGTTATACAAATAATAAATTAATCCTGTCTGTAAAATTCTGACAGGGCTAACATTCGATAAAAAATCAAGTGAAAATGTATTATCGATCATGAAAATAATTATTTTCAGCAGTTCCTGCTAAGAATCTATTTCAATTTGCGAAGCGTGTAATTTCTAGATTCATTGTCTCCGTGTCAGTTTAAGTAGATTAATTATTATATCTTCGGGATCTTTTATCTGATATGATTGCAATCACCGAAATCATTTGTCCTAATGATTCACTATCCCCCTTCGATTTGCAAAGTCAGACATCGCTGAAGCATCAATCAACACTTATTTAAATCCAGTAAGTAGGACATGTGTCGTTCAACGAAAAGGTGAATAAATCATTAGTATCGTTTCCAAGTCCTGGCCTGAATACATCAAGCATTCTTCAAATATATTCAAACGTATGTAATTGAGTTTTAACCGATACTTAATTTAAAATATCAGAGAATCATTTAAAATTATCCTACAATAATTCAGAATAAATAATTACAATAATAGTTATCTAAGGGCTTCTAATATTAATAAACTAAGGGCTGAGAAAATTAAAGACTGTGATTAAACTTAAAAATATCAACCAGGAATATAACATACTGAATGTTTATTAGGAGATACTATACCAATTATCGGAATTATTTAAGGGGACAAAGTACCTTCTACGTCGTTTTGATTTAAATTTTCAATTGTTTACTCTAAATGTAAAATGAGAACAATTAATATGCTTTTTTGCTACATGAAGTTACATGAAATTCACAAATAAGTATAGTTTGGAATAATATGATTGTTTTACAAAAAATTGCCCAAAAGTGCTAGAAATGTTCAAATCGTTTCCATGATTATTTCCTTTTCTTCCGATTTCTTCCAGATTACTCGAGATTATTATGGAAATGCACGTCCAAAAAATTGTGCATCATTCTATAAAACCCACAATTTTTTTCGAATTTTATAGACCGTTTAATAAAGAGAAAACATGCAAAAACATAAAAAATAACAGGTATAGTTTAAAATAAATTACTTAATGGCCTTTTGATTCATACAAAAGGAATTTAATGCAGAATTATGTTTACATATATTTAAATATATATATATATCTATATATATGGTAAACTTGTGCTTCAAATTTAAGGTTTTTAAATGATATGGAATGGCGCATAGAAGCATTTTGAAAAATGATAGTATTTTTGGAAAAAAATTGAGAAAAAAGCCAAAAATTCCTTATTTTCAATTCTAAGAGTCTTCAATCTAGTCAAAAAGAGCATTAATATTCTAATTCTGTATATAAAGTTAAAAACTGAAAATTAAAAAATTCAAGGTTAAAGGTCCCCTTTAAAGATCATAAAAATAATCTGTTAAAAATTATTTACTCTTTACGTCACTTTTCGTCATCTGATACATGTTATGTGAGGATACAATTTAAAAGCATTTCAAAATATAATATGTCTGACGACTAACATAGCGTTTATTTCTAAACGAAATAAATTTCAGAGTGGCTGTAGGAGAAAATAGGACCTTTGACTCGAATCAGAATGTTCCAGTAATATCCAATAGGCGATAAAAATAAAAGGCACATTTCCTTTAGTGGAAGAAATTACCCGAGCGCACTACACAAATATATCGCGACCCTTCGCTGTCCCCATAAAAATCCGAAAAAGCTATTCCTCCTCATACAAGGGCAAATAAAAGTACAAGCAGCATTCTGATGGAAACAACCGATTAACCTTTCCACCGCCCGCAGTTATACTACGACGAAAGGGTTATAAAACTTCCGCAATGAACGATCGTGTTTTGTTAACGTCCTTGGGTCATGCAATTTCTATTCTGTCTATATCATAGTCACTTTCTGGGAATAATACGTTATTAACTGACTGGCGATATCATACATAGATATATTCTTTTATCTGTGTTATAAAAAAGTTAGAAAATGTTTGGCTTTTAGGTGTTTGTAAAGTAAGCATTTACAAATACCTGAATACAAAATTTTCTACTGAGGAGCCCAAAACTATGGCGAAACTTATGTCCAAGGTCAGCTGTATGCTAGAGATGTATATTTTAATTTTTACTTGGCCACTTTGGTATGCCTTATGGATTTTGTCATCTTCTTGCGGTTGGTAAATATTCTACTATCATTCGTAATAAACTGTGGTTCATTCCGAGTGGTCTGGTTGATTGCACTTGTCGTAAAATTTAGATGAATTCCGCATTACGAATTCCTCATTGGTAATACCTTATGGAGCCTTCTCAATAAGGTATTACCAATGAGGAATTCGTAATACGGAATTCCTTTTAATTTTTTACTGACAAAGTGCAGTCATCCTAACCTCGGAAAGAACTGTCGTCTATACCATACTGTGGTACAAATGATGATGTCAAAATGCATGAGAAAGAAGCACGAGAAATGCCGAGAAGATGTCAAAATGCATAAAGCATACCAAGCAGGCAGAGTTAAACATAAAAGTATACATCTCCATCGTACAGGTAGCCTTGGACCTGGGTTTCACACTTGTTATGGAAACTTTTCAACAAGGCATTACCAGGAGGTATTCGTAATGCGGAATTCCCTTTAAATTTTACTGACAAAGTGCAGTCAACCAGACCCCCCTAACCTCGGATATAACTATCGCCTATGACAAACTATGGTAAAAAAAATTTCCGGTAAAAGAAGATGTCAAAATGCAATAAATCATACCAAGAGACAGAGTTTAAATAAAGGTATACATCTCCCATCGTACAGGTAGCCTTGGACCTGGGTTTCATCCTTATTATGGAGACTTCTCCATAAGGTATTACCAATGAGGAATTCGTAAGGCGGAATTCCTTTTAATTTTTACTGACAAAGTCAGTCAACCTAACCTTGGAAAGAACTATCGTCTATAACATACTGTGGTTACAAATTTTGGCAGTCCCAGAAGATGTCAAAATGCATAAAGCATACCAAGCAAGGCAGAGTTAACATAAAAGTATGCATCTCCATTTGTACAGGTAGCCTTGGGACCTGGGTTTCACACTTGTTATGTGAGACTTTTCAACAAAGCATTACCAATGAGGAATTCGTAATGCGGAATTCCTTAAAATTTTTACTGACAAAGTGCAGTACCCAGGTGATGAAACCCAGGTCCAAGGGAGACCTGTACGATGGAGATCTATACTTTTTATTTTAACTCTGTCTCTGTGGTATGATTTACGAATTCCTCATTGGTAATACCTTCTTGAGTAGTCCTCCATAATAAGGATGAAACCCAGGTCGAAAGCAACCTGTAGAACCGTTCGAAAGTACCTGTATAGTGTACTTTTATTTTAACACTGTCTGTGTTGGTATTTTTATGCATTTGATATCTTCTTCGACTGTAAAAGTTGTGCCAAGACGATAGTTATTTTCGAGGTTGGGGTGGTTGACTGCCCTTTGTCAGTCACCATAAAATTTACAGAAATCCCTTTAGCTGCAGCGTACTCATCCATTATGCCTTGCGGAGGAGAGCATAAACTAGGTCCAAGGCTACTTGTTAAGCTGGAGATGTATATTTTGGTTTCTAGCTTCACCTCTTTGTCATGTTTATGCCTTTTGTCAGCTTAAAAACAATATGGGGCAAATTCGGTGAATAGGTAAAAAGTGCTTTGCATATTGCGCGTGAATTTGATTTCAAATCGTTTGTTTTTACGTAAGGTTGACACTATTTAGTAAAAAATGCATTCAAATGCATCTTCGTAGAAGAGGTCAATGCAAATTTAATGCTTTCAGCTACCTAGTAGTTTATGCACTAAAACTAGTCCTAATTAGTGGGATCCACACATGGCATGACAACAATCACTGTATGGATAACAGAAGACTGGTTCGGTCCTGGAAATTGTCTCAAATTTTAAAAATAACTGAACTTTTGTCCTTTTTGTCAAGTTTATAGTGGTGAAATCCAAGATATCCACTCAAGACTGAAGATGCCAAGAAGATGGGAAATTTGGTGAGTATATTCCTTTGAAGTATTATTAAAAATTAAAAATTATGCATCTATTGCATATAGCTTATTATGACCCAACTTCGTCTTCATCACCAGTTCAAGAACATAACATAATTGACAAATACGTTGAACAAGGTTCCGTGTGTTGAAGCAGTCGACAGTTTTAACTGTGTCTGTGTTCGTTCTCGGTAATCTAGCTCAACAGCCTTGTCTCTGAAGATATCTGGTGCAAACTTTAGATGGCGAGATGTTGGGAAAATGTTATATACACACTTTCATAAAAATTACTCGAAACGCAAAATCATTCATATATGGTGTGCTCACTACCCTTGCGCATAGGATCATCCACATTATAATCCCATACCGTGGTATGACAAGCAAATATGTTGAATATAACAGATTTCGGTTTTTTTGAATTAAGGAAATTTTAGCAGATCATTAAATTTATCCCTGATACTATACCTGAAAATGGAAGAAGACTTGATTTCCAATATTTACAACGCAAAATTTTCATAGCTATAAATTGGATATATGGCGTAATACACACCTTTGAAAAATCACACTATAGGAAGAATTATGCATCCGTGGCAAACCCACTGGTCATGGACTACACATAACGGATTTTACGCCTTGACATGACTACCAAAAACGATGAAGATAATGGAATTCAATATGCAGTATTATATTAAAACTTAAACTGATAACTGAATTTATTCCTACCCAGCAATAGTTACAATAGTTTGCTTTTGAATCAGTGATAATACGGAGGGAATCTAGTTTAATTTACATTTTCCGTCTGAATTTCAAAGTGTTATGAAGAAATTCTGGTACGTTCCTCTTCAAAGAACCAGCGGACGACAGTAATAACTATTATACTGTTTTAATATGCCGCCCGCATTCCACTGCAGAATAGGCAAAGAATCAGCCATAGGATCGCTCAAGAGATCAAAAAGGGACAAACAAAAATGCCGAAAGCTGTAGACCACTGAATAAAACTATATAACTTTTTATTAACGTTTTTTAACTTTTATCAACATCTTTTAATTAACTTTTTATTGGCTTTTTCTCCTGGCCAAGAAAGGTGCATCCATTTTGCTGATTTCCAATGCTGATGTCTACTTTAGTACCGTCAAACGCCTTATCCATAAATCCGACAATGAAACCACCATACACTAGCTCTTCTAAAAAAACTATCAAAAGCCCTGGTGGATTAGAATCAAAGACATCCCTAAGTAGCCAAGGCGTAGAGCTGTTGCTGAATTTCGCCTAACGACCGGCCACGACTGTTTATCAAATCTCTATCGTCCCTGGCTCTTTCTGCAGGCTCTGCAATCTTCAGAAGGGGATGGATAAGACTACCCTCTTTCGCTGTCCAGCTCATCGAAATCAGCGTTTCTTTACCTTTCCGATCGTTATTAGGAAAGCAAGGGACAAAGTTCATAGACTACTAGCTGAAAACCCGCACTTCGCTACGGAGTACATTCAAATTAAATACAACGGTCAATGTATGCAATTAATGCCAAAAAATAAATATATACCGGGTGGTTATAATTAAACTTCCCCTATAAACGGCATCCTACAGCGCAAACGGGTGAACGGAATGCAACGAAATTTTGTATATGGGCTATACACGAGATGCGCTCACGGAATTTCGAAGAAAAAAAATTAGTTCCAAAATACCAGAGGGCGCCTTTTCGGGAAAACATGAAATTTAACACAATAAACGACCAAAACGGAATACAGAAACAATATTAACATTTATTGACTAGTTTCTGATCACCTTCTCATCGAACTACATTACGTAAATTTAAGGGAGAAACAAAAACAGTTCAGTTTGCAGAAACAAGAACAGTGTAGGACGAAATTGCACAAGAGGAGCAGTTGTTAATCGCGTCCAGGATGATGTAGGGAAAGCTGCTCCGAGTGACCACCTTGGTGTATCGTGGAGGTGTTGCGACGTTGAATGACTTAAAGAACTCCATAAGGCTTCATGTGCGAAGTCTCACAACTGATCAGTTTCGATCTGCTGTTGAACACACTGTCCATCGACTTGAAATTTTGCAGGTGAATGAAGGTGGTCACGTGAAGCAGCTTTCCCTACATCGTCCTGGACACGATTAACAACTGCTACTCTTGTGCAATTTTGTCCTAATCTGTTCTTGTTTCTGCAAACTGAACTGTTTTTGTTTCTCCCTTAACTTTACTAAATGTGGTTCGATGACAAGGTGATCAGAAACTAGTCAATAAATGTTAATATTGTTTCTGCATTCCGTTTTCGTCGTTTATTGTGTTAAATTTCATGTTTTTCTCGAAAATGTCCCTCTGGTGGACATTTTGGAACTAATTTTTTTTTCGAAATTCCGTGAGCGCATCTCGTGTACAGCTCATATACTAAAATTCATTGCATTCCGTTCACCCGTTTGCGCTGTTAGGATGCCGTTTATCAGCAGAAGTTTAATTTAACCACCCGGTATATAATATATTTATAATAAATGTGACGATAATGTATACAATTGATGTAAAATAAAATATATATATATTATATATATATATATAATATATATATTTATAAAAAAATCATAAGGGATATTTATTTTTTTGTGGATCTAATATCTATCGCCTGCTGCATATTAGAAAGAAAAAAATATTTTTTTTGTCTTTTTAGTTGTTATGCACGTGACGATAAATTTATTTAAAGTACCAGAAAAAAAAACCACGTGATCAGCATTTAATAAATTAAATTCTAAAAACCAATCTTTAAAAATTCACCAAAAATCAGAACATTGAGGTAAATGTTCGAAAAAGATTTCATTTTTAAGATACTTTTTATTGATCTTTCTCGTGATATAAATTTTATAACCCTCAAATTATTATTTTTTAATACAAACTTTAAAAAAGTTACAAAAACAGCTTAAAAATTAATTTTAAAAATCTAAGAAGAATTTTTCAAAAATCTTTCTTAGTGCACCCCTACACCATACGAAGAATCTCCATGCAAAATTTCAGCCCTTTAGGTCCAGCGGTTCGGTCTGTGCGTTGTATGTCAGTGAGTCAGTCAGTTACGGAACTGTTTTATGAATATAGATTACTATTGCCGACTTTTGTTACTGTATGAGCCAAACGTCATAACTTTTCTGGTTCGTTTAGTTTTAATGGCCTGCAATTTATTCAACTGATATGACTAAGTTTCACAACATAACAAAGTTTATTTTCGAATATTGATGAAACCATCGAAATGTAAATATCGACCATACGGCATACGAGAAACATCGACCATACGATGTACAAGAGGTTAAGGGGTTAAAACAACCTCTTCTAACCCTGGGTGGTGCTCAAAGGTACATTTGGCGATCGCCGACTAGCCAAGTCGGACTCCGACCCTTGTGGTGCTAATTCAAAACAGGAGCAACACCTTCATCGCCTTCGAGACTTGATCTGATGTTCGTGTCGGTCAAAGGGCATAAGCAGCAGCAGCAACAACAACAACAGACATTGGCGCCAACAATTTCTGTTGTCATGTTTTGTTCTCTTTGTCTTTTTTACTCAGTCTATATATATAAAACAGTTCCGTAACTGACTGACTAACCGACTCACTGAAATACAACGCCGGACCAAACCGCTGGATCTAAAGGGCTGAAATTTTTGAAGGGTGATTTTTCTTATAGTGTAGGGGTACACAAAGAAAGATTTTTGAAAAATTCTTCTTAGATTTTTTAAAAATTAAATTTTTAAGCTGTTTTAAATTAAATTTTTAAGGTTGCATTAAATTAATTTAAAATTTTTAAGGTTGCATTTAAGATTAATTTTTAGAATTTAATTTATTAAATGCTGATCACGTGATTTCTTTTTCTGGTACTTTAAATAAATTTATCGTCGCGTTCCATAACTATGAAATAGACAAAACAAATTCCCTTGATAATGCGGCCAGACGATTGGACATTATCCAAAAAAATATAAAATACAGTAAAAGTTATGTTCCTCAAACTGCACTATATTAACTGTACAATTAGATTTAATTTTAATATTTTCTTCTTCATTATTTTGTCTATAAAAATATCTCATACGATTTTTTTATAAAACATATTTTTTTTTACATCAACTGTATACATTGATCGTCGTATTTATCATACAAGTATATATATTGTAGAGTATGCATTTCAACCTCTCCGTTAACAAAAGAAATTCTTCTATCTCGGCCTGAGACCCATCAAAAGATTTTCGACCTTGGGTGGCAATATGCTGACGGCAATTTTCCTTTTGTCATCGATAGACTTGTTCCACAGGACCTTAGGGGACGTGGTCATTTTCTTGATTAGTCATCGCCACCGGGTGACGCCGCTGATATTAATTATAAATGACAGGAGACCCCCCAGGTGCTTTCATTCATGAACCTATCAATTGTTAAGAAGCCTCCTGGAGGCGTCGCGTGCCTAAACAAAAGGACTCGTGCCTTTCGCATTTTACCGAAGCGGCCCTTTGAGACTCCTTTGACGTGGCTTGGAGGACAAACTAAAAAGGCGGCCGCTTTAGACCCGGGGAAAATATTTCATTACTCGCCCCAGGAAACCCATTTCCGTTGCTCACTTGTTCTAGATCGTTCGACTTTCTTGGAGAGTGATGGCAATATCCGGTGGAGGTCTTCTATAAAAAGAGAATGGACCCCTCAGTCGTGGCTTGCGTCTTTTTAGCTTCCTGACACGTAGCGGATCCAGTTTCTAAGAGCAGCCGGGTTTGCCGCACTTACCGGTTCAGAGTCCCTTGTGACTGTTTGCAGCGACGATCTAGTTCCTGCAGGAGTAAACATACTCCCTAATTTGTCGGAGGACCAGTCTTCGTGGAAGGAGCCTTTGCTACCTTATTTTCCAGTGAGGAGTCCTTTCTCCTTAATTTAATATTTTCATCGCTACCGAGTGTGTGCAGTGGTCACCGCCGTTGATATTATTGGGGAGCCCTTTCCCGTCAGGAGAAGTGCCGTTTTTCATCATTGAAGCAGAGCCAGTTGGCTAGCTTAGCGGATTCTGTGTTCTTACTCCGCCCCACGCCGATTAAATCGAGTGTGATCACTTAAGTTACGAAGTTCATCTTACATCTGTGCAGTGAACATATCTCATCATCATCAATTTTATTAATAAATTGCATTTGTTTTGTTTATGAAATGAGTGATGTATACCTGGTGTGTTTTAAATCATCTTCTGGTTGACACTACGAACCTCAGTTCGCTACAGAAGGTATATATTCATTCATAATTTTGGTGGCAGCGTTTAGACGAAAAAAAAAGCGACAGTAAGAACATTTTGTTTTCCTTAGTCACAGTCGCGTGTGTTCAGAACTGTGACTGTGCGAAAGTGCTATTGCTGGTGTGTATCCTGCTGAAGTAGTGTAGAGCGGCTGACGTTCTTGTGAATCTGCTAAACTGCTGCAGTGTTAATTTCCTTAGTGACATTCGCGCGGGTTTCAGAACTAAGACTGTGTGAAGTGCTATCGCGGGTGTGTGTATCCTGTGAATTAGAGTAGAACGTTTGACGTTCCTTGTGCCATCTGATAAAACTTGCTGCAGTGCCAACTAGATGCCAGTCTTCACATCAAATTGTGAGTACCATTCTGTTTCTCTTTTGTGCTGGTATCCAACAGTAGTTTAGTAAATAATTTTGGTTGTTTTCTCAGAAGTAGGAGAATTAAATTGTTGAATTTAATAACCGTAATTAATAGCTTGATCTGAACTAAAAGGTGTTAAAAATTTTTTTTAATTTAAGGTAAAATAAGAACTAGTGTTATTGTGTAAAGTAGAATTGTTATTGAAATAGTAGTGTGTTAAATTAGTTCTCAGAAATTAAGGAATGTAACTGTGCTCAAAAGAAATAGTGTAACTACATTGTGTTTAACTATTTTGCATTGTGTATTGTTGTGATATGTTAAAAGCAAAGTGATTTATCTTTATGAACCTTAAAATAGTAACATCGCAAGCGGAATTTTAAAAGTAATTAGTTCATTTTTGTTAATGCATTGCATGTGTACGTTAATTGATTGTGTTGTGTAGTTGCATTTTGTGTTCAGGTTTTTAATGTAATTACTACCTCAGGGTTTATAATAGTGTGTAGTATTCTGTGTAGTATTGTAATAGCTTTGTATTCTGTCAAACATGGGTTCCCTTGTTCGTGCAAAGAAAGAGGACTTAGTTAACCCGCTATAGAAATGAGTTGTGAGGTAGATTTGGGAATGCTGAAGCTTGAGATGATCAAAAACATTGAAAGTTCAGCAGATTACAATGTAAAATTGGCTGAAGGGTTTGTTAGCTGAAATTATGGAGACCCGTATAGAAAACGAGCAACGAGAGCGGGAAGAACGGTTAGCCCGGCAAAAACGGGAAGATGAATTAGCTCAACAAGAACGGGAGGATAGGTTAGCTCAACAAGAGCGAGAGTTTGAGCTAGCCAAATTAAGACTGAGTAGGGAAGCCCCCCAAGAAAGCCCGTCTGTTAGTCCTCCGAGACCTGCGGGACACTCATTAAGGCACATAATGCAAAAATTCGACCCGGAAGAAACTGATATAAGCCTATACCTTTGCCTTTTTGAACGGCAGGCACAGCATTTAAAATACCGGAAGCTGAATGGTCAGGCAGTTTAATTAGCCTGTTACCATTATCAGTAGCGGCCATTGTGTTACGGGAAAAAGTCGAGGACACACAAAAATATTCCCATGTTAAGAGCGTGCTTCTCGAGCGATTCAGGCTCAGTCCTGAAGCTTTTCGTCAGAAGTTTGTTAGACACCAGCGTAAGCCAGGAACCCTATGGAAAGATTATCTTTTCGAAATAAAGACGTATTTCGAAGGTTGGATAGAGGGTCTCGGTGTTACAACTTTTGAGTCGTTAAAAGATCTCTTTCTGGTCGACCAATTAAAACGGAAAATGGGAAGTGAAATCCGGGAGCAAAATATAAGGGATTGGGAGAATTACACGTCCCCTGGAACCTTGGTCAAAGACGCGGATCAGTTATCAGAGCTTATCAGAAAAACAGGTAAGCCCCCCAACCAGCCGAAGAAATTCGAGGGACGCGCGCCCGACCAACGGAAAATGTTTGGGGCTGTAAAAACGGGAGAGAAAGTTGAAAAACCCCCCGAACAACACGAACCCGAACGAAATTTAGATAAGGTGAGCTCCCCTCGCCCCAAAAGAAAACCGCCGTAAAGAATGGAACCATAAAGAGTTCGACAAAAGGCGTGTGACAGACATTAAGTGCTATTTTTGCCACGAGGTCGGTCATATTAAGCCCCAGTGTCCGTTATTAACAAAAAAAGAAGAGGTTAACTCCATAGGTGCCGATTTGGAAATCACAGATCCCTTAACACCATATGTGAGTATAGGGACTGTGAACGGCCAGGTATGTGAGATACTTAGAGATACGGGTAGTACGATTGATCTGGTTTGTAAAAGATTTATTTCGCCCGACGACTACCTCGGCGAAACAGTCTGGCTCACTCAGCCGTTAGACACTCGTGCCATTAACGTGCCCCTAGCGCGCGTAATTCTGAACTCCCAGTATGGAAATATAACAACAAAGGCCTGTGTCATTAGCGACAGGTCAAATCAACAAAGATACATACTGGGAAATCAAACGGCAGCTCTTCTAAGACAGGGTCAACAAAACTCTAAGAGCATGCAAATCAATGCAATAACGCGCTCGCGTTCCAAATGTCAAGAGAGCTGTACACAGACGCTTCAGTCAAACGATTCTCTTCGAGAGCGTTCGGACAATAGTCCCTCAGATGGGGAGTCAATCGTTTTGACACAACTGGAAAGGGAGGAACAGGCGAATTTGTTAGTTTTACCCCCCCCTCGACCGCGAAGACCCAGCGTTGAGTCTATTAAATGTTTCCCCAGAGAAATTCGCAGACGCACAGCGGGAATGTGTAGAATTGGCCGCATTGTTAAAAAAGTCGAAAGTCCAAGTCAAACCGGCGAGAAGGGTTATGTAGTGATAAACGGGTTATTGTGTAAACAACAGAGGGGACCACTTTGGGGATACACGAAGTCTTTTAGTTGTCCCACAGGTATTCAGAAAAAAACTATTGGCAGTATGCCATGAGTCAACAAATGCTCATTTAGGTGCGACGAAATCGAAACAGAGGCTAGCCAAATCGTTTTTTTGGCCCCGATGTTACCAAGAAATGGAGGAATACGTGAGGTCGTGCGACGCATGTCAGCGCATAGGGAATGCTCAAGATACTAAGAGATTCCCCATGCGACAAACGCCTATAATTAGCGAGCCATTTGTCAAAATAAACATCGATGCTTGCGGACCTCTGCCCGAATCTGAGAATGGAAATAAGTACCTAATCACCGCTATATGTTTAGCTTCCGGAAGCAATTCCCGTGAAAAACCTAAGGTCATTATCTGTCACGGATGCTTTGTTGCAGGTATTCAGTAGAACCGGGTTCCCGAAAGAGGTGCAATGCGACAATGGCACGTCGTTTACGAGCGAGTTAACGTGCGAATTTTTTGAGAAATTCGGCATCAAAGTGACGCATAGTTCAGTGGGGCATCCACAAAGCAACCATGTAGAGAGATTCCACCGAACACTTAAGAGACTGTTAAAGGTCCTGTGTTTGGAAAACGGGGAGAGTTGGGAACGTCATTTACCAGCCTCGCTCCTCGCGATTCGGACTATAACGCATAATAGTACGGGATTCTCACCGGCCGAACTGTTGTATGGAAAAAACCTACGAACACCCGAAGTTTTATTGTACGAAGGTTGGATGGGAGGTTGTGAGGAAGAGAGAAGAATAGATTAAAAGAATAGATTAAAAAGAGCGCGAGAATTAGCTGCTCAGAAAATGGGTGAAGAACAATCTAAGCGTAAGGAAGCGTATGATAAGAGCGCAGTTAAAAGGCATTTCGAGGTTGGAGATTTAGTTCTGATTTTCTCTTTATCTCGACCTAGCAAAATGGCGCCGAAGTGGATAGGCCCAGCGAAAATTGAAGCTCGCATATCCGAGACGAATTATCGAGTGCAAACTCCCGGACCTAGACAGAAATCCAGCATTTACCATATTAATATGCTGAAGCCCTATATCAGGCGTCCCGAAACTATAAATTGGGTTTACGAAGGTAAGTCGAAATTGGTACTGAGGATGATTTCGCAATCCACGTTTTTGAAACCGGTGCTACCGATTTCGATTACGAGGAGATTGTGCGCGAGAGCGAACTTGACGCTCGTCTAAATCTCACTCAAAAAAGGGAATTAAAGAAATTATTGTGTAGCCATGCAAATATTTTTTCTAATAACCCAGGAAAAACCGAGAAAGTTACGCATGACATAGAGCTGATCTCGGATAAGGTCGTTAGGTCTAGACCATACAAAACGTCACACCGACAGAACGAAATCTTGAAGTTGGAGATTGACAAAATGTTAAAAATGGAGTGATAGAAGTAGGTGAGTCTGATTATACCTCGCCTATCATTTTGGTAGAAACCGATGGTCGTGAGCCGAGACCCTGTATTGATTATCGTAGGTTGAACGAAATAATTCGCACCGAATATTACCCCCTCCCCAACATAGAGGAAAGGGTTGAACAAGTTGCAGGATCTGATTTCATAACAATACTCGATCTTGCAAAGGGTATTGGCAAATCCCCTTGACAGAAAGGGCCCAACGCATTGCGGCTTTTGTCACCTCATTCGGGACATTCAGGCCTTTGCGGATGCCTTTCGGGCTTAAAAACGCACCTTTCTTTTTCAGTAAGCTCATGGCTGACGTTCTAAATGGGTGTGAGGAGTATGCCGTACCATATATCGACGACATCGCGATATTTTCTAAGACCTGGGACGAGCATCTGAAGCATTTAGATATCGTGTTAAGTCGTGTAGCGCAAGCGCAGCTCACAATCAAATCATCGAAATGTCGGTTCGCCCAAAACCATGTAAAATACTTGGGGCACATGGTCGGCGGAGGTTATCGAAATCCCGCCGAATTAAAGGTAAAATGCGTTAGGGAATTTCCCGGCCAGAGACAAAGACGAGTATTCGGGCATTTCTGGGTCTCACTGGTATTACGCGCACTAATTCTAAATTATTATATGATAGCGGCCCCCTTAACCGATGCGGTTAAAAGGACGGAGAAACGCGCGGGCGGTTTGTGGGACGAAGCTTGCGAGGCAGCGTTCACACACTTTGAAAGACGCTTCTTATAAAAACACCTGTGCTACGAGCTCCTGATTTTCTGTTTCCATTTATTGTCCAAACGGAACGCATCCGATCTGGGAGCCGGGGTAGTGTTGGCCCAACAAATAGGTGATAAGGCACATCCTATCCTGTACCTGAGTAGGAAGTTTCTCTAGCCCGAAAGGAAATACAGCACCACAGAAAAAGAGGTGCTTGGCGATCATATTCGCGTTAAAAAAACTTCACTACTATCTGGACGGAGCGAATTCAAATCGTGACCGACCATAACCCATTGGTATGGCTCAAGAAGAATGCCAGTTTCAAACGGCCGTCTTTTTCGGTGGCAACTTATGTTGCAAGCAATTTTGTTTTCGGGTAGAACACAAGCGGGAAGACAGAATACAAACGCTGACGCTTTAAGCAGATACATTCCTTAAACGTCCGCGAATTACCTAGATTTGTAAATGTAGTAACCTAGAGAATTAATTGTTAGTACCATGAATTTATGTTGTGTTTCTATTTAGTAATCCAGTTAGTGCATGTGTACGTACTTGTTAGAATGGTGTATTTTTTTTTGTGTAGTAGGAACAAAAAAACTGTTGGAACTGGTACATTAGATAGCAGAATTGGGAACCACCCACACGAAACGTTGGTTTTCAATATGCAACCCATTGAAAACTTAACGGCAGGGGGGTTATGTAGAGTATTGCATTTCAACCTCTCCGTTAACAAAAAGAAATTCTTCCTATCTCGGCCTGAGACCCATCAAAAGATTTTCGACTTGGGGTGGCAATATGCTGACGGCAATTTTCCTTTTGTTCATCCGATAGACTTGTTCCACAGGACCTTAGGGGACGTGGTCATTTTCTTGATTTAGTCCTCGCCACCGGGTGACCGCCGCTGATATTAATTATAAATGACAGGAGACCCCCCAGGTGCTTTCATTCATGAACTATCAATTGTTAAGAAGCATCCTGAGGCGTCGCGTGCCTAAACAAAAGGACTCGTGCCTTTCGCATTTTACCGAAGCGGCCCTTTGAGACTCTTTGAAGTGGCTTGGAGGACAAACTAAAAAGGCGGCCGCTTTAGACCCGGGGAAACTATTTCATTATCGCCCCAGGAAACCCATTTTCCGTTGCTCACTTGTTCTAGATCGTTCGACTTTCTGGAGAGTGATGCAATATCCGGTGGAGGTCTTCTATAAAAAGAGAATGGACCCCTCAGTCGTGGCTTGCGTCTTTTTAGTTCCTGACACGTAGCGGATCCAGTTTCTAAGAGCAGCCGGGTTTGCCGCCCTTACCGGTTCAGAGTCCCCTTGGACTGTTTGCAGCGACGATCTAGTTCCTGCAGGAGTAAACATACTCCACTAATTTGTCGGAGACCAGTCTTCGTGAAGGAGCCTTTGCTACCTTATTTTCCAGTGAGGAGTCCTTTCTCCTTAATTTAATATTTTCATCGCTACCGAGTGGGTGCAGTGGTCACCGCCGTTGATATTATTGGGGAGCCCTTTCCCGTCAGGAGAAGTGCCGTTTTTCATCATTGAAGCAGAGCCAGTTCTGCTAGCTTAGCGGACTTCTGTGTTCTTACTCCGCCCCACGCCGATTAAACGAGTGTGATCACTTAAGTTACGAAGTTCATCTTACATCTGTGCAGTGAACATATCTCATCATCATCAATTTTATTAATAATGCATTTGTTTTGTTTATGAAATGAGTGATGTATAACCTGGTGTGTTTAAATCATCTTCTGGTTGACACTACGAACCTCAGTTCGCTACAATATATATATATATATATATATATATTGGCATTAATTGCATACATTGACCATTGTATTTAATTTGAATGTACTCCCGTAGCGAACTGAGTGTTTTCAGCGAGTTGTCTATAAACTGTCATTAGAAATTTTAAAAAATACTGTTTAATATAATATTTATTAATCAAAAAACACTCAAAATTTACACAACATAGTCATTTCGATACATTACTTACTTTCATCTCATCAAATAGTAACCGGAAAGGGGTGTTATGCTGGCTGTGCAATCAGTGACGTACATTAGCTGCATTTCATCAAACCGGGCTGACTGATTAGATGCGACGCTCTATTCAATTCACCTTTCTTTCACTCTGTTTCTTCACTGTCATAGGAAAGAATACGACGTCATTTCCCATTGCGGAAATGAAGCCTATCAAGATACAGGACAAAGGTACAGGATTAAACTAATTATTCAACATTTTTATTAAACTAGCTACAATTTTTAAAACAAATTATAATTTTCAGTGTTGCATGAGCTTACTTGTTTAAAAAAATATACCAAAATTGTTCATTTCTTTAACAAAAATAAATGGGAACAATCTAAGTTTCGCTTCTAATTTCTTCATAACGAAAGCAATGCTCGAATTGAAATTAAAATTCTTGAAATTCATGCTTCCCCCATTTTGTTAATAACACTATTTCTTTCTTTTTTTGCAGCTCTCTGTTATTGTGTTAGATTTTTTAACAAAAAACTCAATATTTTCTCCTTCTTTTCTTTTATCTATTTTGGCTACTTTTTATGCTTCTTTTTTCCATACATAGTTTCTCACACTCTTTGAACATCTTTTCCTAACACTTATTTTAGCTTCTATTATGTTGTTTTGGTATTTTTTCATACATTAGTTTGTCACCCTTTTTGAGCCATCTTTTCTAAACTCTATTTTGCTTTTTTTTTACGTGTTTTGGTATTTTTCCATACATTAGTTTGTCACACAATTTGAACCATCTTTTTCCTAACTCTTTATTTTGGCTTCTATTTATGCTTTTTTTGGTATTTTTCATATATTAGTTTGTCACACTCTTTCAGCCATCTTTTTCCAAACTCTTATTTGGCTTCTTTTTACGCTTTTTTGGTATTTTCCCTACATTAGTTTGTCAAACTTCTTTGAACCATCTTTTCCTACCTCTTATTTTGGCTTCTTTCTATGCTTTTCGGGGTTTTCTTTTCCCTACATTAATTTCTTAGACTTTTGAGTCATCTATTCCTAACTATCTAGGAAGGCAATACATAATATTCCTCGTAACAAGTATACAAAGAAACCCTTTTGTTCTTCTAAATAAATCCGTGGAAGCAGTACAGTACTCTCTGAAAGAGAAAAGTTCTGTAAACGCATTTTTGTCGATATTGTCAGTCTTTATTTCTGTTATCAATACTTATTAATAAAATAAAATTTAAAAAAAGAAACTAAACAAGCACACAAGAAGTGTACATAATAAGCACGACCCGAAGTTTTTGATTTTTTCAATTAAATATGGTAAACTAACTACTTTCTAAGTATACAGTTCGTTTTGGTCTACAGGACCAGGGCTCAATATTAAGAGTAAATCAATCCTTTACTAATGACAACATTGTTTAAAAAAGATTCGACACCTGAGATCAAGTATTAAACTATATTTTCAGAAAATATTCGGAGTGTCATGTGAAAGTATCCCGAATCCCAACAAATCCTAGATTCTAGAAGGATTTTTAAAATACATATTTTTAAATACTTTTCAAACTATCACATAAGGTAACTCATAAAAATGTCCTTGTTTAAATTCGAAACTTAAATAATCAGTACAGTATCGTGGACCAAAGTTATACAAAGGTCGGATACGGGAGAATCTGCCTGACTTAAGGGGATATCTTCTAAACTAATCAGGCTTATTATTAAACTGTCATTTATTTACCTACAACTCTCTACTTTGATTTATTCTTTAAGAACTAAGGTGAAAGGCTTAACGAAAGGTTTACAACAAAAATAGCAGAAAGAAAACTAAGGGCTATAATTTGCAAGGTCGGTCGCACACATCGACAGTCCTTAAGGATGGTGTGTACTAACCTTATTGGATTCGCTCACCTGAATTGCTTACCTTCGGAGGAAAATTTGTCCAAGGATTGCCGACTTGGATTTAATGATTTATTTGAAAAATTGTACTCTGTAATAGAGAAAGAAATTTTACATCTAGGGGCATTTTTCGTTAAAATGCAAATAATATTTTTAAATTTAATTATTCGGGGAAAAAATCTTGCATAGTGTGTTTTAAATGCTCGTTAATTCCTTTCGTGGATTATTTTTATATAAGGAATCGTGTTGCAAAGTGCAGAAAAGTTCAGGCTATCTGAAATGCCATTTTTATTAGATTATCAGCATTTATGGAGCAGTAAATAGTAGGCATATTTTCTCCATTGGTTATCATTGAGATGAGCGAATCAATAGGGTTAGTACATAGCAGACGTAACGTCACCAGCTTTCATGGCGTGGCCCGGTTTTGAAGCCTGACTAAGGCATGGGCTCCTTGTGCTGGCTACTCTTCAGGAATGATATTGGTTATTGCTAATTGGTTCACATATATGGTGCAATTAACCTTTAGCTTACGGGGTGAGATAGCATGTATCCCAAGGATTGTTCCCAGAGTCCAAGAACAAATGAATAGCCCAAGAATGAATGAATGAATATATATATATGAGAGGCTAAAATATGGGGGGGGCGATCGCGTGACCTTAAATAGGATTTTAGTTATAAAGTATTGGATTTAGCAATTAAAGTCTGGGAGTCCAAATAATCGGAGTAGCGCATTGCAGTGAAAATAGAATTAATGAGTCGGCTTGATTCAATTCCGCAGAGCCACATGGACGATATTAATGTAGACGTATAGCCTTGAAGTCGCTAATAAAGAAAGTGTTTAGGTCAGCAAAAAGAACATCCGATATGACATCATGAATAAGTAATGAGCGTCATACCTCGTTAGTTAAAAGCTTAAGAACAAAGAAGTTATTTTTGAGCTATGGAGATAAGCATCGGGAAAAGACGCGTGCCGTTGGGCGCACCGATTCTAAAAGGGGATGGGGTGCAAAATTAATGATTTGGAGCTAGGAACGTCCAATAATTTATCAATAAGTTCAGTATTTTTAAACAGGAGTCGTCTTTTAATCGTGTCAAGCTTGGTTTACTGCATTTTATAGAGTTAAATTATTATGAGTGTCATTGCCATCGGTTCACAGACTGCATCATAATTATCAGGACGTTCGGATTAAGCTGTTATTATATTGGGAGTGAATAAAACCAAATCCGACATGTGCCATGATAAAGAAGCAAAGAAATTCGCATTTCGGAACAATCGAATGCCGAAAAGAAAATTCCCTGCCACGTTAGAAAAAAGAGAAACGTCGTGAAGTTTACAATTCCACCTAGAACGTTCGTTTACGTAATCATGATAATATATTTTTGCAATGAATCTCTATGTTACTGCATAATTTTCATTGCAATGTTGTTTTTATGCACACTAACTAAAAGCATTTTATTTCCACCTGCAAAATTCTGGTACGATAATGTTTCAGAATAAATAAGGTATATTGTGTTGGAAAATAATAAAGCTCTATTTTACTCCATAAACTTAATTACAATGTCTTGTTATATGTACATAAACTAAGTACCATTTATATGTCTAATTAGATGAAGCCTCACAATAAAAATGCATGTTGAGTTGGGGTTGTTTATGTAGTAAAGATTTATTTTAATACATAAACATAATTAGACTGTCTTTTTGTACGCACACAAAGTAAGAACATTTTACAGTCTAGTTTGATAAAATTTGAGGGCAGAAAAATAATGTTAAGTACATACACAATCTAAAACTTGGTATATTTCGTACTTTGTTAAGGCTGCATTGTGCTAACTCTATTGGATTCGCTCACCGCATGTTAAACTATGGACAATATTTCCCTACTATTTACATCTACATAAATACTTATCTATATATATAAAACATTTCTGTAACTGACTGAATCACTGACTGACTGAGTGACATACAACGCACAGACCAAACCGCTGGACCTAAAGGGCTGAAATTTTGTATGGCGATTCTTCTTATAGTGTACGGGTGCACTAACAAA
The DNA here is from genome assembly GCA_907164885.2 of Dolomedes plantarius. Classification (NCBI taxonomy): domain Eukaryota; kingdom Metazoa; phylum Arthropoda; class Arachnida; order Araneae; family Dolomedidae; genus Dolomedes; species Dolomedes plantarius. The sequence goes on along the minus strand of OU015503.1, from coordinate 19,602,005 downwards.
GATTTTTGAAAATCCTTAGATTTTTTTAAATTAAATTTTTAAGCTGTTTTTGCAACTTTTCCTTCGAAAAATGAAATTTTTTCGAATCTTTACCTCCCTTTTCGGATTTTTGGTGAATTTTTAAAGATTAAATTTTAGAATTTAATTTATTAAATGCTGATCACGTGATTTCTTTTTCTGGTACTTTAAATAAATTTATCGTCACATTCATAACAATGAAATAGACAAAAAAAAATTTTTTCCCTTGCTAATGCGGCAGATGATTGGACATTATCCAAAAAAATATTAAAATACAGTAAAGGATATGATCCTCAAACTGTACTATATTACATGTACTATATTCCTTAGTATGTCCTATTAGATTTAATTTGAATGTTTCCTTCTACATTATTTTGTCTATAAAATATCTCTTACGATTTTTTATAAATATATTTTTTGTTTTTTGACATCTATTGTACAGATTAATCGTCGTATTTATTATACATATATATATTTATATTTTTGGCAAAATTGCATACATTGACCGTTGTATTTAATTTGAATGTACTCCGTAGCGAAATGCGGGTTTTCAGCTAGTAATCCAATAAAAAGGGTATTTATAGAAAACCTGAACTTTTCTACACCTTGTTACAGGATTAATTTTATATATTTCGTTAACCACAGGATTTGTCGTCCGGAGGCTAAGTGGTTAAGGCATCAGCTTGCCACACTGGGGTCGCGGGTTTGATTCCCATATAAGACTTGGTTATATTCTGGGGAATTCGTCTGTCTTCTACCTACAAAAGGAGCCCCCGTCTAGAAAGCGGAACTTTCTAGACGGGTTAACCCATCATCCATCGCAGGTGTTATCGTTTTTTTAATAAAAAGTTCTTCTGTGATTGTGTGATATGTTTCTATTTCCTTGCATTCCTACGTACACCGGACTGGTGTGACGTCTAGAAGACCAACCATTCATGAAGCAAAGGCAACCACTCTTCTGTGGATAGTGCTTCTATCCGTAGACACCACAACAAACAAACAAACCAAAGGAATTTAAGGACGTTTAAAAAACTCTATACCAGATACTTTTTCCGAATAATTTAAATTTCAAAATATTATTTGCCTTTTTTTATGTAAAATGCCCCAACGTGTGAAATTTATTTCTATATTACAGAGTACAATTTAAGAAAAAGATCTTTCAATCCAAGTCGGCAATCCTTGGACACATTTTCTCCATAAGTTAACATTTTTCCGTTTTCCTGGGTTCTCTAGGATTGAATGAAATCTCTTCCTAAAGTGCACACAAAATAAAATTTATTATCCTGTAAATTCTTCAGGTGCATACACAAGTCCAAACAGAAAACACGTAACAACTGTCTTCTCTATAGCAGAAAACTCTAAAAACACAAGTCAGGATAACAGAGTCTTCAAAACAATACACGACTAACGCACTTTAAATACATTCAATTCTCAGCAGAAAAGAACACTGAGTTCCAATGCCAATGTTAAGTATATTTATTGACTTCCAAAGCGCCCCCTATCGGCCGGCCAGCTAGAAATTTCCAGTGCCTTCTAGAAATGTCTAAAAGGTTAGCGAACATTTGGCGCCATATCGCCAAATTTGGAGACCAAAATTAGCCACCAAATCCATCGCCAATTTGGCGATAACTCTTATATTTGGCGAGATTACCATAGACTCGTAAAATTCGTAACAATATTGAGGTGAGCGAATCCAATAGGGTTAGTACACAGCAGCCTTCAACATAAGTACTCTTATAAATGCATTTGCTTTATAAGAGGAGATTAAAACTTTAGAAATCAATCTTTTGTCTCGTGGATAAGAAAATTTCCATAAAAATAACAGGTAGCCAATGCGATCAATGAATTTATGCATAGCAGACTCAAATAATTTTGTTTCCCCTCCATTTCTTCACTAGATTCCCTCCCCATCACAAATTATCGTCATTTAAAACGCACAAATGCTGAAATATATGAAGTGTTGAATTATAAATTTCACATACCGTCGAAATTTAAACACGCGAAAAACAAACATTTACATCCATATTACGCATAAGCAAAATGCTGAAAATCCTCCGTTCACAAAACGCCTATTTGCATTAGTTCGTCAATTTATCATTCTCCTAAAAGATAGAAAATTCTCAAAGTAATTCCAAAATCTATCCTCTTTTTTCATACATAAAACAAGCTCATTCCCTCTCTATATTCTGGGACAATTAAGTGATCCGCATCGTTAGATATCCATTAGGGGAATCATAATGCAGAATTTGAAGAGAAAATAAACGGAAACATTTCTTCGCATAATCTAGGATGTTTCTTTTCATCAGCCGAATATTTCTTGCAACTTTTTAATGAAAATGTTATCCAAGAACCCGGGAAAGATGAAGTCAAATATGAACCGAAAATGGAAAATGATATCTGCATAATTAACCTCAGAAATATATTCAAAAATCTCGATATAACTTAAGCATCTTTTCGATGCCTCAGAGATTGCTTTATGATGGAAAATGTTAACAGATGAACGAAATTGAGAGATTCTTAAGCTGCTTTTCTTTTCTTCACTTCCATGATAATTTTACATTTAAAATGTATTAATAAATGTACTAAAGCTTTTGGTTTTTAAAACATATGTCAGAGATATATTTAAATGTAGTAAAAAATGGGGGAACATAAATTACGGATTCCTTCCTATGTTGTCTGGAATAATTAAAAGGTTACTTTATTGCAGTTAACTATTTACGAAAAAATAACCCGTTGGAAAGCACTTAACCGCGAAGTTTTAAAATTTGCCAGTGATTTCAGAAATAAGGAGGAATTAAAGTCTAAATATTATGTATAAAACTCACAACGAACGTTTTTGACTTTGCTATAACCTGTCCACTCTGAAATTAATCAAATCCAGAGGGAAAAAGAATGTAATTTGAACAACCAAGCTTATTTCATTTCATCTAGAAACATTTAACTATATATAAATATATATATATATATATATTATATATATATATATATATATATATATATATATATATATATATATATATATATATATATATATATATATATATATATATATATATATATATATATATACACAGTGATTTCCGCTTATAAGAATCGCGTTTGTTATTCCTGTTTTTGATTTTTATAAGTGATTGATTCTTATAGCCGAAATTTAGGTTTTTGGACAGGCACACACACACCTATATATACATATATTAGATAATTTACTATAAAATACTCTTTAATTTACGTTAATTATCTTTTATTAAAATAATTGTTTATAATTTTAAAAATACAACTTAATTTTTAGACCTATTAGTAGATACACATGATTATAGTAAGAGAAGAAAAAATCCAATATTTGTTACAACATACCTGCTTAACAGTTTTAACATTTCAACTACAGGAAGGGAGCAAGAAAAAGTTTTCTATGGTAGTTTGACGTAATGAAGTTTTCAGGAGGCTGTTTATACCTCTTCCAATACTAATAGTCTCAGTCGAAGATTCACCTTCTAGCTTACGTTTCACGGTTTGATAACGTGCTGAATCTACTAATGTCAGGTTTGCCTAAGTGATAGTGGACACTTCGCCGAAGATTTATGTGTTTCAGGGTCCAGGAAGCCGCAACCAGCATGTGGGAGGTGAGAAAAAAGAGTCCCTGTTTTTGTTTGTCAGTGGAGAAAAGTGAAATCGGACCCGGACAGGTAAAAATGCCCCCGGGTCAAGCTAATAGGACAGTGTTGTGCTAAAGCGTTTAAGGGGAAACTATTATGTTATGTCTAACAAAGAAAGGGGTGAATTTTATGACTATATTCCATCCCATCTTATCAACCATTCTTTTTTTTTTAAAAAAAGAAAGAACTTCGTGCCTTTTGAGGGTTTAAGCGGCTTTTTTTTGAAAAATGAAAGGAAAGCGAAGAGTGTAAACTGATCCTTAAAACCGGTGGATTGATTCTTTAAAGCGAAAATTTTAACATGGAAATAATACATTTGTTTTTGTTTTCGCGATATTGATTCTTATAAACGGTTGATTCTCATAACCACTGATCACTATAAGCGGTGGTTACTGTATATATATATATATATATATATATATATATATATATATATATATATATATATATATATATATATATATATATATATATATATATACACACACATAAAGGGTGTTTGTAAACTGTGTCAACAAAATAAGAGGGGTGATAATAATCAGCAAGTCGAACAATATTTAAAATGCAACCGAGGGATGCATTCCACTCAGTGTGCCAGAAAAGCATAAAGTCCAGTGCCCCTGTCGTAACGTTTTGAAACCCTTATTAACTTTTGCTACAATATTACTAGTAAAGCCTGCCTTGCCATTCGAATACTTAAACGCATTAGGGAGCTGTTCCCTCAATAATTTTACAGGGGTATATAGTCCCCCAGACAATCATTTCTTTCTCAAAAATTGTGCACCCTTTTGGTCACGTTTCTGCTTTCATCGCTTATCAGCGGAAACAGAAAATACTAATGTTAATCCCTTAAAAGGGGTTGCCTAACGCTTGGCGAAAAGATTCTCCATTTATCCCCTTCGCCTCGTAGAACACACAAATTAACCCTTTGTCTTATAGCTTTGGTGGAGCCTGCTGGCGACCGCTGGGTCGCCAAATTCCAGATGTTTTCCTCTTCACGTCACGTGACGGGGCCAGCACAGGAGCGAAGGTTTGAATTGCAAAAACAGATATCGTCTAGTCCCTGCCAACTAAGGATGTTTCTACGATTCCAGATTCCAACGCCCAGGCCGAAAGTTCTCCTGCAAATATCGGCGATTCCATCTCGCCCGCCTGATCCTTGCTGACCGGAGATCAACGACTATGTACCTCTATTTGTAAATGGCAATATGCCACTGGCCTTAAGCCTCCTATAACTAACTTAATTTAAAAATAAATCCGAAGTACTTCATATACTCGTGTCTGTCACCCTTTTATCTTTTTTTTTTCAGAATGACCAGCACTGGCCATGTTATATGTATAGCCACTAGATATTAAGATAAAGGAGTTCCTTTCTTCCAATGACATTTTTGTACCACATCTCCCAATTTAACATCACAGCCCCTTTTGAGCTTTTCTTGCAACGTTTTACGGAAATTGTTATCCGAGATCGCCAAAAAGTGGAGTCAGATATAAACTGAAAATGGAAAGCATATCTGTATAATTAACTTTAGAAATGAATTAAAAAATCTCGATATAACTTACGCATCTTATCGATGCCTCAGAGATTACTTTATGATGGAAAAGTAAAGAGATGAACAAAATTGCGGGATTCTTGGAATGCTTTTATTTTCTCATTTCCATTGATAATTTTACCTTTAAAATGTAAGAAATATTAACTAGAGGTTTTGGTTTTGAAGCGTATGTAATTAAAGCATGCATTTAAATGTAGTAAAAAATTGAGGGAACATCAATTACGGATTCATTGCTGTGCTGTCTGTAATGCTTAAAAGTTTACATTCTGCTGATTACTATTTATGTTGGAATGCACTTAGACACAAAGTTTTAGAATTTATCCACTAAATGAAAAATTAAAGAGGAATTAAAGTCTAGATATTATGTATAAAACCCACTAGGAACAATTTTAACTTTGCTATAACCTGTATGGGCCAAAATAAGTCAGTGAGAAAAAGAAACTAATTCGAACAACCAAGATTATTTTTTTCGTCTAGAGATATTTTAAATTATATATATATATATATATATATATATATATATATACTTATATATATTATATATATATATAAATAAATAAATAAAGCAAAGTGTCTCTATGTATGTATATGTATGTATATATGGTATACAAATCTACATTTCTTGACAAATCTGGTTGAAACTTCGAATACTTATGTTTTAACAGCTTAGGATAATTCTAAGATAAGTTTGGAAGCTTTAAAATAATAATAATAATTTTTAATTAATAAAAAAACAACAATTTTGAAGGTTGACAATAGTAAATGGAAGCTGTTACATTTTCGTGAACCACCCCTATGTGTCTCGCTAACTTGCGATTGTTTACTTTCTGAAATTTGGTAATTTGGTATATTACATATAGTGTTTGCGACTTCAGAAAGCTTAGTATATAGTAAATTATATTGTTCTTAATTTTATTATTCACGATGTACTTTTAAAGGCATAAAAATTAGTATATCTTAACTAAAAAGAATCAGTCTAAATTTTGGGCACAGTTTTGTGATTTGTGATTCACTCACAAAAATTAGCTGTAACGGAGAATAGAGGTCCAACAAATTTAACAGAAAGTTAAATCAAATTCAAAATTCCTCTTATACACCATCAGGCGGTCACAAAAAGCCTAGAATAATTAAAATCGGTCAATAATTAATAAATTTATTAATCATACCAAAACTTAAATTCACGATTGTACACAAACTATCTTCGTTACCATTTTCATTTTAGAAGTTCATTTGTTCAGTAAAGGCTTTTTTTCAAAAGGAAAATGTATCTGTATCAAAATAAATACTTCATGCGCGAGCGTTATTTTCATACTGAAATCTTGATTTTTTTTAATTTTTATTTTTTTACTCTAAAGAGAAGCAAAGATTAGCAACAAAGGTTAAAACCTGAAACTGTGTTTTGCTGTTCTCGAAAGTTACCTGACTTCAAGAATCGTTTGAAAATTATATTATATTTATAATACATATTTTTATATTATTTAAATAATTTATTTATTTATATATTATAAATTTATTTATTTATTTATTTATGATAAATTTATTTATTTATAAATTATTAATATCTTTTAGTACTTATAGATTGATGGTGCGAGAAAATGATTTCACGCATATTTTATAGTGGTTTATTATAAATGTATACATTCAATGTTTCAGTTTTTTTGCTCCAATGATGAAAGGCAAAACCTAGCTGAATTCTGAGGAGTTTATTATCAATTTATAAATTTTTTTATTAGGAATTCTTTTCATTCATGTGTGTAACATTTCACATGCCTTTTTTTACTATGTATTTTATACTGTGTTTAGTTTTTACATTGATTAGTGTTAACAAACATTCTTAAAATCCTGAGCAACGCCGGCTCGCCAGCGGGGAGGGGGGGGGGGGAGAATTTTCAGTATCTCGTCTGCATACCTTCGGGACGTCAAAGTACCATTCCGAATGATATGCAGGTCCGTACGTCCACCTATGCTGATTCCACCCCATACCATAAAACTAGCTCGTCTGTATTGTAACCTTTCACGAACGAATGTGGGGTTATTTCGAGTGCCACTTTCCCTCCATACCAAAATACGTCGGGTGTCATGTCGCAGTGTAGGCGACAGTTTTGGAAAGTTAAACAGGTGCAAAGTTGGGCACAAAGAATAGGAGGAGAAGATATATTCCAAACAGCGGATAAGTGGTGTACAGATGCAGTTTACGATCTGCTTATGTCAGAAATGGAGACGAGAATTGACATGTAAAAGGGGAACGGTCGAAAAATTGATGGCAAGGAGCGGCGGCCAGCTGCAGTTAATGATCTGGACAGGCAGAAATAGGAAACAAAGGGGTCCGAAATTTGATGTTAGTGAAGGATGAGTTAAGACTTTACGAGCTTCAATGCGTTAGGAGGTCGGTAGGGGGTCGGAATAGAAGCGTGTGAATGTATGGGCGTGAGAATTCTCCAGAAGGGTGCAACGACTGACGCCCCCTTCAATTTTGAGTGGAGGAGATAGTATTATAAAAAAAAGAGTTGGAACCAATAAAGGGTATCCAGATTTACCCATTGGTCAGGAGGTGGCTACCAATGGAAAGCCTAGAATGAAGTGGGGGAGTTAAGTAAAAGATAGAGATGGAGAGTAAAATCAGAGAGAAGAGAGAGAGAGATAGAGTTGAAAAGCAATGAGCAGATGAAGTTTAGAATCCGCTGAGGAGAAGTCGGAGTCAAGAAAGACGGAAAGGGCCGCAGACGAATAAAGAAGATAGAGGTGTAAGCCCTCACGTGCCAATGAATCTATGCCCGCCGATTGAAGGATCACTTGAGCCGAAAGCCTACCGCGCCGACCCAAACTAAATGCGCCCGCCTAATGACCCCAGGAGCGAAGTCGATCTGACGACCAGCCGATAGCTTAGCCCTAGGAGGAGATACCTGTCCAGGAGCCCAGAACTCTCCCATGCCGCACCAATTCGTCGAGCGAGCGCCCGCTACCAAGAGTTTGTAAAGCACCGGAGCCCCGTATGCATAGGTGATTGCCACCAGCCACCATTGCCCCGAGTGTAGAGTCCTTGTGCCACAGATGACCGCCGCAAGCTACCTGTGAAAGCAAGGACTTTCACAATTTGTGAGCAAATCGCAATTGCGAAAATGCGTTGCGTCGAGGCGCATACCATTCCCTGATTCAAGCACCAGCAAAAGTTAAGAGGAACTGAATGGCAACGGTGGTGGATAAAGACCGCGATTTTTAGATTGTGAAGACGGTAGCTCACGACGGATTCCTAAATGGAGTTCGTGCGTGGAGCTACACCGGCTTGTGTAAAATTTGAAGCTACAAAAAGAGGAGGCATGTGAAATGGTGACCGAAAAGATTTTTCTCGAAATACGAATATAATTCCTGAGCATTCGGATACCTGCACTAAATGAGGTAAATGGCCGATACGTGAAAAATTTTATTTCCACGGATGGATTAAGATTGTGTCTGGATACTCTGAAGCGAGTGAGTGCCAGAATTCTTCAATTGCCTATTTTTTCGTGTGAAAGTCGAACGACCATAATATGTGCTATGTATGAGCCAGTCTGATGGAATGACTGCATATATTGCCGCGCAAGGCATTCTCGGCGAAACTTGTAACCACGTGTTCTGATGGAATTATTCTCGTGTGTTGTTCCAGATATCACTACATACTGAACGCTCGTGTTATATAGGGAATGTGAGATTCGTTCTCGTGAGTGCTAAGTCGATATTTGTGAAAAACTATTCTGGCGGAATCAATCAACATGATTATATAAAATCCACGTGCTTCAAAAAATGCTATGATTCTCGATACCTCAGCAAACTGGTGAGCGATTGTATTTCTTTGTTTTTAATGTACTAATTGATTGTCTAATAAGTGATATGTGTTTAAATGTGATAAAGAAGAGGCCTGACAATTTTTAATGTATTTGATTTAACAATGAGTTAGCACATTTGAAGTGTTAAGAACAGGCCCAATAATGTTCATGATTTATAATGAGTTTTGCATATTTAGTAATTTGATAAGGTGTTTTAGTAATGATTGTGTAATGTGAGAAGGCCTAAAATAAAAGGAATGCATTCAAGTAATTTGATTTGTATTTATGTGTATGTCCTCACTGCATGCTAAATATTAACTCTACGGATAAATCACAACGCGATGTACTGAGTAAGGTGCTTAATAACTTAACTTATAATTTGAGTTAATATTAATAACCAAATAGATAAAATCTATTTTTGCACCAACAGCTCTAATTTACCATCATAAGCAATAGGTAAATTAACTTTTATTATCTTAAAGTTAACCTAATTATTATCACCAATAATTTAACACCCCTTGTGTTATCATTGGTGCCGTCACAAAAGAAATAAGCATAATTAAATATTAAGTTAGCATAAGTTAACTATGTGTAATATGATATCATGCTAGGTTGAGAACTTGGTTTGTTGAAAAAGTTAAATATAGTGTGTCATTTCCATCTATCAGTATGAATTTTAGTGTATTGATGAATTTCAGGTATTATATTTAAATATTGAAATATTTTATTCTTTTATGATTGTGTATTTAGTGTTTGATAATATATTGTGGTAAATAAGTGTAAAATTCAATATGGCAACTAAAATATTTAGTCAGTCACTAGCTTCTTCTGTTCAACCATTCAGTGGTGAAAAAGGTGAAAATATAACCTACTTTATCAATCAAGTAAAAGAAATAGCTAAACTAGAGAATTGGTCACAAGAAAAATTAATGTTAATTGTAAAACTGAATCTTAAGGGCAAAGCACTATCTTTTTTCATTAATGATCCCAGACTGCAAAAAACTTCAGATTTTGGTGAAATTGAAAAAATCTTACTAAATAAATTCAAAATTAAAGAAAACTTCCAAGTAATCCAGGAAAAGTTCAATAAAATCAAACAACTTCCCAATCAATCTGTAGCTGAATTATCAGAACTAATTGAAATTGAGGCGTCAAAATTTATAAATACAGACAATTCTATAGACCCATCACTAAAAAGACTTCAAGCGAACATGAAACTGTCAAAATTGATAGATGCTGTTAGGCCAGAAATCAAAATTGAGTTAAAAAAATTTGGCCCAAAAACATTCGAGGAGGCAGTAAGCAAAGCTAAAAACATAGAAAGTGCTTTAGAAGACTATGCTAATTTTGAAACAAATAATGTGACTTCTCAAACATCAACTGAATTTAACATGCTCATAGCACAGCAGATTGAAACCAATAAATGTATTCAATCACTGGCAGAGGAAGTGAACAAATTAAAACAAGTGAATAATTTATCACAAGAATCAGTTCCTTCGACCTCTCAGCAAGCAGCTAAATATGAACAACCACTGCCAATAGTGTCATGCCACATTTGTCAAAAAAATCATTTGACGACACAATGTTGGTATTATCCAAGAGGAAATCACAAAACAAAATCTAACTTTCAGAGAGGACGTAGATTCAATACCCAGTTTCGCCCATACAATAGGGGTAGAAAATTTAATAACTACAACAGTAGAAAAAATTTAAACGGGTAAGGGATTCCACGCACATGAATAGAGAAACAAAATGCGTAGGAATCCACAAAAAAAGCACAACAATACCAAAAAAATTCAAGAGAAAAAAAATAAAGGTAAATCTGACTCAACTAAAGAGCAGATAGGTGTTGTATTGTCATGTAATAATGCAGACTCCAACTCAAATTTACCAATTGTAAAATTAAAATTTGGACAGAAAGAATTTTCTGCGTTAATAGACACAGGTGCTAATTTGACTTTGCTCCAATCTGGAATAATTGAGGAAATTAAGGAATTTACCAAAATTGACTACATCTCTAGAGCAGTTAAAATTCAAACTCTCGACAAGTCCACAATACCATATGCCTCTGCAGCCAATATTAAATTTAAGATAGACAACCGTTGGTTCACCAACACTTTTTTCATCACCAAAACTAATTGGAATTCATCCTATCAAATTATATTGGGGTATGATTTTCTACAGAGAAACAAAATTCTCATAGACACAGTGAATAAGCAACTGGTAATAGGTAATAGCAAAATCAATTTCACTGAAACTCCACCTACTAAAGTAGTGAATAATATAACAAAGGATAATGGTAATATTAACAATAGCCAGGTTAAAACCATATCTAACATTACAATCAAACCTAATAACTTCAAAATAATAAAATTAGCTATGCCAAAAAATTTTAATCCCAATGATCAGGTGTTATTCAATCCATCTAAAATTAATATTGACATAAATATCAGCAACTCTGTTCACACTGTATCAGAGGATAATTATATTTTTTCCATATTAGAAAATCAATCTGATAATACTATCAATTTAAAAAAGGGTATGAAACTTGGTTCAGTTACCAAATGGGATGAAAATAAAATAGTGTCACCAATGCAAGAGCAAATATTGCAGGTGAATAATTTAAATCTCTCAGAAATCTTAGAACTGCGAAAAGCAGAGTTAAATGAAAATGATTTTGATCTAGACCATCTAGAAAGTAAAGATAAAAAAGAAATGATTGAATTATTAATGAGAAATAGTGCAGTGTTTTCTAAGTCTTATCAGACACTTGGTTCGACAGACAGGGTAATACCCGAATTTAATTTACTGCATAACTTTCCTATTCAAACCCGCCCATATCCCATACCAAATATTGCAAAAGAATTTGCACAGCAAGAAATTAAAAAATTATTAGAAGCTGGCATTATTGAAACATCCACATCTAACTATAATTTTCCAATCCTATTCGTAAAAAAGAAATTGTTACCTGGTGATGACCAAAGCAAACTTAAATTCAGAATGGTAGTAGATTATAGACTTCTTAATAGCATAACTGAGTCATTTAAAATTTGTCTTCCCAAAATATCTGAGATAATATCAAATGTTGCTGGTAAAAAATATTACTGTGTATTAGATTTAAAAAGTGCATTTTTTCAACTAAAACTTAAGCCTGCTGACAAACATAAATTAGCATTTTGTACTGAGTTAGGAAATTTTCAACCTACTCGTCTCCCATTCGGTGCAAAAAACAGCACATCTTACTTTCACACTTTAATCTCTAAATGTTTAAGTCACCTTAAAGGTGAATTTGTGCAATATTTTCTTGACGACATAATTGTTGCTGCTAACTCCATTCCTGAACTAATTTCACATCTGAATAAAGTCTTCGAAAATCTCATTAAATTTAATTTAACTCTTGATCCAAAAAAAGTCCAACTGTGTAAAGCCAGAATAACTTACTTAGGATTTAATATTGACAAAAATGGTTTTTCTCCTTCTGAAGATAATATTGCCAAAGTGACAAAATTTCCAACTCCCAAAAATGTCAAGCAAGTACAAAGTTACCTAGGAATGCTAAATTATTTTAGACACCTAATTCATGAATTTGCAGAAATAGCCAGTCCAATAATTAATTTAACTAAAAAAAATGTACCATTTATTTGGAATACAGCTTGTCAGGATGCATTTGAAAAACTTCAAGAAATTATTTTGGAAAAGCCCACTTTAAAAAATATTGATCCAAACCTACCTTTTTATGTAACAACTGATGCTTCTAAAATTGCAATATGTGGTATACTTATGCAAAAAATTGAAAATAAATTTTATCCTATTGAATTTTACTCTAAAACTTTATCTGATGCTCAAACTAGATATCCTTCCATCAGAAGAGAACTTTATGCAATTTTTGCAGCAGTGCAGCATTTCCATGAAAATTTTTATGGCAAAAAATTCACCATCTTAACTGATGCTAAACCTTTAACGCATCATCTTCAACTTGACAAACAACCAGAAGTTGTTCAACGATGGCTGTTACATTTACAGCAGTTTGATTTTGATATTCAACATATCCCGGGTTTCAATAATCCTGCTGATTATCTTTCTCGAGCCATTGATGAGGAAAAATTCATAAATAACATAAATATGTTTGGTATAAACAATGATTTGTCTATTGAAAATATATTAAAGCATCAAAAACAGGACAAATTTATTGCAGAAATTATTAGTAACATAAATAACAGCAATCCAAAATACAAACAATATTTTATTGACAAAAACAACAATTTAGTAATGATTAAGCATACAGCTTATAAGAGTAAAAAGTTAACCAACAAGCAAATCACCAACAAAATTCTTATCCCCAAAACATTAATTAGACATTGCATTGAAATTGCACATGCACCTCATTTTGGTACTCAAAAAACTTACAACTTACTAAACAAAAAATATTTCTGGAAAGGTATGTTTTTAGATACAAAAAGTTTTTGTGAGAATTGTGAAAACTGCCTATCAACAAAACCCAAACCTGCAAATACAATAACTAATATGATTCCAAAATCTTCACTTGCACCAGGTGAATTATTAGCAATTGACATAGTAGGTAAATTACCGAGGTCAAGTGATAACAAATTTTTCATCATGACTATTGTAGATCACTACAGCAGATTTCTGGAAGCAATTCCCCTGCAATGTATAAAATCTCAGTCGATAATTAAAACCTTAAATGAATACTTTTCAAAATTTGGAATACCTAAAATAATAATTTCAGATAATGCACAGAACTTCAAATCTGATGACATGAGAAAATTTTTAAGTGATCTGAACATTGAGTTTAGAAATTGTTCAATTTACTATCCTCAATCAAATGGAGTTGTTGAAAGGTCACATAGAACGATGAAATCCAGTATTACAGCACTATCACATGAAACATTTGAATGGTCACAGAACATACATCTTTTCAAGTTGCATTATAATGGTACTGAACACAGTGTAACAGGTTTTTCGCCTGCAAAATTATTCTTTGGCAGAGAAATCAACTTACCCATACACCGCCATGATGAACCAAAACAAGTTGAAAAATACTCAAAATATATAAGCAAAATGAATGAACAAATAAGTAATACAAGAAAAGAAGTGCAAGAAAATGAATCCCAGTATTTTAAAAAGCATGCTAAATATATTAAAGGTAGAAAAAAACCTATATTTGAAACTGGTGATAAAATATTTGTAAAAGAGTTCATCAATCCACATGTATTGAAAAAAAAATACAAAGGTCCTTTCGTGATAAAAAAAGCATTGAGAAACGACAATTATCTGATTGAAAATGTAAATGATCCGAATGAAAAAACAATAAAGGTAAATGTAAGCAAAATTTTCAAACAAAATAAATTAAGAGAAAATCTAATATCAAACAACTCAACTAATTCAAATAACTAAAGGTTAATAGTTAGAAAATACAGATAAATTTAATTTTTCTTTTGCTAATTTCTTCAAGCATTCTTGAGGCGTCGCGAACTTCTAGGGTGTGTTAACAAATTGTTTGGCTGGTCCAGATTTGTTAGGAAGAAAATTGTTAATTGAAATTTGAAATATGTCTTTAATTGCTGATCAATGAAAAAGTACTTAAGATTGCTAATAATTGAAGAAAACTGATAAGATGATAAAATTGATTTCAATCAGGTAAATAAGAATCAGAAATTAACAAAAGGATGATTGTGTGGATAGACGGTTAAAAAAAATGATGTATGCATAAATAGGGTGTAAAAGATAAGATTTCAAAAAAAAATGTTGATAATATGTAAGAATATTGAATAGTGTTGTGTCAGTAACTTGAAATTGTATAAAAAGAGAGGTAAAAAATGAATCAAAGTAACAGTGAGATACATAACTTCAAATACAAAAATAATCGAAGTGTAAAGATGGAAATGGCTCACTACATTTACTTTGAAGATATATTTGGCACGGTGAGGAATTCAAAATAAAAATGTTTTGTTGTAAAATGTAATGTAATAAGTGTTATCAGACAATCGCTTACTCCAGTGCACATTTTTCTGAGAATTTGTAAAAAAAAAAAAAAAAAAAAATTTCCCTTCCATCAAAAAAAAAAATTTTTTTTTCTTCGCTTCGGGGGAGGAAATGTGAAAGCAAGGACTTTCACAATTTGTGAGCAAATCGCAATTGCGAAAATGCGTTGCGTCGAGGCGCATACCATTCCCTGATTCAAGCACCAGCAAAAGTTAAGAGGAACTGAATGGCAACGGTGGTGGATAAAGACCGCGATTTTTAGATTGTGAAGACGGTAGCTCACGACGGATTCCTAAATGGAGTTCGTGCGTGGAGCTACACCGGCTTGTGTAAAATTTGAAGCTACAAAAAGAGGAGGCATGTGAAATGGTGACCGAAAAGATTTTTCTCGAAATACGAATATAATTCCTGAGCATTCGGATACCTGCACTAAATGAGGTAAATGGCCGATACGTGAAAAATTTTATTTCCACGGATGGATTAAGATTGTGTCTGGATACTCTGAAGCGAGTGAGTGCCAGAATTCTTCAATTGCCTATTTTTTCGTGTGAAAGTCGAACGACCATAATATGTGCTATGTATGAGCCAGTCTGATGGAATGACTGCATATATTGCCGCGCAAGGCATTCTCGGCGAAACTTGTAACCACGTGTTCTGATGGAATTATTCTCGTGTGTTGTTCCAGATATCACTACATACTGAACGCTCGTGTTATATAGGGAATGTGAGATTCGTTCTCGTGAGTGCTAAGTCGATATTTGTGAAAAACTATTCTGGCGGAATCAATCAACATGATTATATAAAATCCACGTGCTTCAAAAATGCTATGATTCTCGATACCTCAGCAAACTGGTGAGCGATTGTATTTCTTTGTTTTTAATGTACTAATTGATTGTCTAATAAGTGATATGTGTTTAAATGTGATAAAGAAGAGGCCTGACAATTTTTAATGTATTTGATTTAACAATGAGTTAGCACATTTGAAGTGTTAAGAACAGGCCCAATAATGTTCATGATTTATAATGAGTTTTGCATATTTAGTAATTTGATAAGGTGTTTTAGTAATGATTGTGTAATGTGAGAAGGCCTAAAATAAAAGGAATGCATTCAAGTAATTTGATTTGTATTTATGTGTATGTCCTCACTGCATGCTAAATATTAACTCTACGGATAAATCACAACGCGATGTACTGAGTAAGGTGCTTAATAACTTAACTTATAATTTGAGTTAATATTAATAACCAAATAGATAAAATCTATTTTTGCACCAACAGCTCTAATTTACCATCATAAGCAATAGGTAAATTAACTTTTATTATCTTAAAGTTAACCTAATTATTATCACCAATAATTTAACACCCCTTGTGTTATCACTACCCATCGTCCCTCACGATTCCCCCGAGCCGTGAAAGTATCAGGTACGAGAGTTTGTTTATTTGGTGATCTTGTGCCGACGCTCAGGTAGGTTAGGAGGATGATAGTAGCAATGATTAATATTGTATGTTGTCATAGATATATGTTACCGAATATTTGTGGTTTTGTATATATAGTGTGAATATGTATTGTATTAACATGTTAAAAGAGTAATGATAGAAAGTCAATAAGGAATAATGTTAATGGTATAGGATAAGTGATATGAGGTATCTATATATATAAAACGCGTAGGTATGCGGCACAAAAATCGACGATATTTCTACACTCCGAATGGCAACGGCTCCAACTACCGGATGTAAACATTACAGACCGTCCGTGCGTGTGTGTAGTGGCTCGACGATAGCACGTAATTCGGTACAATTTAATTGCTGTATTTTACTCGTGAATAATTTTTATTTATTCACGAAATAATTTTAATTTATTCATTTGATATGATTAAGTGGAGATATCTGAATTGCGAACAATAGTACACACAATAGTACATACAGAAAGTGACGTAATCTACAATATATTTTAGTACTTGCTGAAATTTTACTCCTTTTTATAAGTGAAGAAATTTTTCCAACAATTTGTTATTTGATGTAATGATATAGTGTAGATATCTTCATTTTGAAAAATAGTACATACAGAGAGGGATGTAATTTTTAAAATCATTGGTGTTGGGTTTTTCAGTCTTATCTTTAACTCTGTTCTGAAGTAATGGAAATTCACATTTTTTAATCACGATGTTTTAGAATCAGCTTTATAGTGAATTTAGCAATGATTATAAATTTTTTGGCTGAGCTCCCACTAACCCTTAACAACTTAAATTTATGTTAACAGGTAATGGTAACATTCCTTACATATGTAATTTTCAGTTGAATTGTTTTGCAAAAGAAAATATATAACTAAAAGCGACCATGTTGGTCGCGCAGCGGCTAGTATATATGTATTGTATTAACATGTTAAAAGAGTAATGATAGAAAGTCAATAAGGAGTAATATTAATGGTATAGGATAAGTAATATGAGGTATATATATGTATTGTATTAACATGTTAAAAGAGTAATGATAGAAAGGCAATAAGGAATAATATTAATGGTATAGGATAAGTGATATGAGGTATATATATGTGTTGTATTAACATGTTAAAAGAGTAAGGATAGGAAGTCCATAATGAGTAATGTGATCTGTATAAATAGTGTGTTGATAGTTAATAAATTGATTTGTGATCATACACATGAGTAATCATTAATCCATTGGGCCAAGCAATGTACTAACCACAATTAAATACTCCACAATAAATATTTCATAATAATAATAACCAATTTAAAATAATTACAGTGACATGTCACACTCCAGACTGAATCGGGACTCGTCTGTAAACAACACTTGACTCCAATCATGTTGCTCTAAATCTCGATGTTCAGCAGCCCATCTTCTTCGGGCCGCACGGTGGCATGATGTCAACAAAATGCAGACCATTGTCCTACGTCCATAGAGATCTCCCTGATGAAGCCTATTTCGTACTGTTTGGCTGAACACCCTTCGTCCTGTTGCCAAGAGAAACTGTCTTTGCAGCTGAGTAGCTTTGGCTGATCTGTTTCGATGAGCTATTAACATTATATACCGGTCATCAGTTGCTGTAGTGGCGCGTGACCGACCTTGCCCTGGTCGACGTCTAACATTCCCTGTTTCTTGGAATCGATTCCACAGCCTGGCAACGACACTTCAGGCGACTCCAACAGCGTCCGCGACACTACGTTGTGTTTGCCCGGATTCAAGTCTGCCTATAGTACGTTATGCCATGGATTCCGGTAAATCACGTTGTTGAGACATTTTCAAGTCACCTTTACTCAAAAAGAATAACTGAGCAATCGAATTTCACAGTTAAGGCAGTGACAAAGACGTTTCTGCAACATCCCGATTTCCGTCCATATGTTCTTTTTCTGGTTCTTGACGTCATGAACTTTGATTTGCATGTCAGAAGTTTTCTTCTTCTGTTTCCTGCTAGGCTTTAAATTATGGATGATTTATTTTATGTTACTTATCGGTGTAAGTACAGAGGCTGTTCACACATTTTTTAGACGATGTATATTGTATTCACAAAACTAAATTACATAAAATTCTTGTGTTTTAAATGTTCTATTTGACATCCCTTATTCTGAACTATCTTTCGACTCCGGAATTTCCAGGATAATAATGCCTTTTGAAGTGTCAGAAGAGGTATTCTATCCCATTCCTCCTGAACAGCTTTCCAGAGTCCTGTAAGGGTTTTGGGACGACGTTTGGATAATGCAGATTTTATTAGTCCGAAAGCCCAAAAATTCATAGGTGATACATCGGGACATTTAGTAGGGATATCAGTGAAGGGTACGGCCTTGATACCAGTTTTTTGTTCCATTTCTTTTAGGAAATTTACAGTGGACTTTGATGTGTGACTGCTAGCTTTGTCCTGTTGGAGTCTCACAGATTGATAGCACTGTGGGTAAAGCGATGGTATTTCATTCAAAAAAATTGGCGATAAAATATGTTCCTGATAGTATTTGGAGTTAATCTTGACATTTTTTCCCACTCTCTTTATTTTTAACTTGCCATTATAAGAAAAACCATCAATAATCATGAATCCCTTAGAAAAACTTTCTTTCGATTCTTTGAACCATGTACTTAAATTTTTTTCTCCCCTTTTATGATAATAAATGGCTCTTTTTTGTTGCAATCATTTAAATACACCCGTGATTCATCTATTGTGACAATTGTTTTCCATTTATCTTTGGATAAGTGTTTCTCATATAGAATTCTGCAGCGTGTCCTGCGTTCAGCGATATGATTTGGAAGAAGACGATGCACATAGCGTTTTTTCGCTTTCTTAAGATTTAAATCAACGTTTATCATTTTGTTTACAGTGGACATTGAGCATTTTAATGCTTTTGCAACTGTCCTTTGACTAGGGGGATTTTCTTTTAACATTAAACAACGTACCTTTGCAATAGTCGAATATGTCCGTTTTTTCCTTGGATACTTGATTGGAATTTTTGTCCCACTTGAGGCTCCAATTTGACGTTTTTTTTTCCTTTCCTGTTGACGATATTACCTATAGACGCTTTAGATATCACAAAACCATGACCCTCACATCGTTTTTGGATAATGGAGTATGCATATTTCTCTTCGGAAAGAGCATAAATGTAGCCTTCGAACCACTGCTTTGTTAAAAACGCCATTTTGAATAAAAACGAAACTTTCAAGCCGCAGACGATAAATTTGACTTTTAAAAACATAGTACAATTGCAATTATTTCGTTTGCAACAAACGATTTTTTATTACCGTTAACCAAAATAGTCTAAAAAATGTGCGAACAGCCTCTGTACTATGAGAAGAAAAGGAAATCGGTGAAAGATTCGTTAGATCAATTCTTCGAACCATTGCCTTGACCCGCAACTGACTCCCTATCACAACTGACCAATTGCTCTTCAGATGAAGATAGTTTTGCTGAAAAATTCTTTGCCAGAGAAAAACAGAGGTTGACGGCCCGCTTCCATTGTAACTAATCGTACACACCACCTCTCCTCATCCATCTTAAAAGGACTAATCTACCAGTTCCAATGGTGAGAAAACAACTCAACAATACGTGTACTATACTTATTATCATTATACTTTTTATAGGTTTTGTGTATCATTCGTATTAATAAAGTAACCGATAAAATACAAAACTGTACATTCTGTTATGATTTAGGATAAAAAAAATATTTTTTTTACTTTACAGTCTGTCATACTTAAATGGGAGGGAATAGTAAGATAATTCGCAAGAAGGGTAGTGTCTGTATATATATATATATATATACACACATATATATATATATACACACACATATATATATATATATATGTGTGTGTGTGTGTGTTTGTGTGTGTGTGTGTGTGTGATGTTCGGAATGGACATCTCGTGAAAATAGGGCAATCAAGGACGGAAAATAATGCAGTCAGCTTCAGGAACAATCGAAAATATTTACAAGTAAAGCAACACATCCATCTCACTTCGAGTCAGTCCAGCGTCTACGGCAAAAGAGCCAAAAAAGAATTATCTCAGAGAGGTTGCCAGAATTGGCGGAGGAAGTTAGTGTGTGGAATGTCGAGGTGTTTTCGCCAAGGAGTCGAAAAAAGGGTCGAAAGAGAGAAAGTTCAGAATGGGCGATTATAAGTTGTTAATAATATTATCACACACACACACACACACACACACACACATATATATATACATATATATATATATATATATATATATATATATATATATATATATATATATATATATATATATATATAAATGTATATATATATATATATATATATAAATATATATATATATATATATATATATATATATATATATATATAAATATATATATATATATATATATATATATATATATATATATATATATATATATATATATAATATATATATATATATATATATATATATATATATAAATATACATATATATATATATATATATATATATATAATATATATATATATATATATATATATATAAATATATATATATATATAATATATATATATATATATATATATATATATATATATATATATATATATATATATATATATATATATATATATATATATATATATATATA
>OU015503.1:19561645-19580801 GCA_907164885.2 Dolomedes plantarius | reverse complement strand
CGATTGGAAAGAATCCATTCCGATTCCTCAGATAAAAATGGATATAAAGGGAAAATATCAGATAAACCAGCTACCGCATGCACAAGTTATGCTAGTTCTTGACTAGACGATATACAGATGCCTAATACTTACAAGCAAGCATTGAAATCACCACAGCATAAACAGTGGGTAGAGGCCATGGAAGAAGAGATGAAAGTCATGACAGAAAGACAGGTATGGCACCTAGTTGAGTTACCATCAGATACAGATATCATAGGATGCCGGTGGGTTTTTGCGTTGAAAAGAGACGAAAAGGGCGAGGTGGCCAGGTATAAGGCCAGACTGGTGGCACAGGGTTTTAAACAAATTAAAGGAGTTTCTTACGAAGAGACTTTTAGCCCAGTCATTAATTTCAGTCTAATTCGTTTTTTCTTCTCACTTTTAGTAGTTTTACAGGGTTGGACCCACAGACAGTGTGATGTCAAAGGAGCTTATCTGTATGCACCATTAAAAGATGATATTTACATGTCTCAGCCTCCCGGTTTGTTGTAGAAGGTAAGGAAGATTTTGTATGCAAATTGGATAAAGCTATCTATGGATTGCATCAAAGTGGTAGAGAATGGTTCTTCGAGATTCATAAAGTATTGATAGAACTAGGTTTTAGCAAACTAAATTGGTGTAACTGTGCATATGATTTTAATTGTGTGTTGATTTTACTTTTATATGTTGATGACATGGTTTTGTTCGGTAAGGACGAGGAGATAATAGACAAAGCCATAGGATTGTTGAAGACACATTTTGATTTAAAAATTTTGGGAAAAACTAGAAAGCCGTTGGGAGTTGAGTTTGAAGAAAAGGGGGGAGAAGTTTTGTTGAGTCAGTCAATTTATATTGACGATATTCGTAAAAGGTTTACAAAATTCTTCGTACCGGTTTCCTCACTTCCAATCAGCAAGGGTACAGTATTCTCAAAGAAACAGTGTCCACAATCAGATGTTGAAATAGAAGAAATGAAACAATATCCCTATAGAAATTTACTAGGCTGTCTATCGTTCCTCGCTAGTAGAACCAGGCCCGACATAAGTTATGCCGTTAACATTTTTAGCCAATACCAAAGTAATCCTGGTAGAATTCACTGGGATGGTTTGATAAAACTTTTGGGCTATGTTATACACACACACAATTTTAAACTTAAACTTGCGTGCAATGAACCTAGTATAACGGTTTACACCGATGCAGATTTCGCAGCCAATAAGGATGACAGGACTTCTATGGGGGGACAGATAGTGTTTCTTGGAAAAGCTCCAGTCATGTGGAGGACTTTCAAGGAGAAGTGCGTGTCGTTGTCAACTATGGAAAGTGAATTCTACGCTATGACAGAGGCCACAAAGGAACTTATGTGGTTTGATAGAATTCTAGAAGAATGTTATGCCAGAAAGTTAGTTCTTGGAGGAAAGCTTAGGTCAATTCTATATGTTGATAACATCGCGTGTATAAATTTTGTTAAATCCCCAGTAGAGAACCATAGAAGTAAGCATATTGATGTCAAATTATTTTTTATTCGTGACCTAGTTTATCAGAACATATTTGACATAAATTATATAAAAAGTAAAGAAAATCTAGCAGATCCTTTTACCAAACCCCTGACCAAATTCGAACTGAGGCACCTATGTGATGAGATTTTTTGCATGAACTTTTCTTGAATTTTTGCACGAATTTATTTTGAAGTGGTGTGTGCACTTAGTGTTTGAAATTGTGAATTTTTGCAATGTTTTTGTTTACTTGTTTTGGGTGGATGTTTTTTTTCACCACCTAAACGTCTTAAGGTGTCTAAGGTGACATTTTTTTCAGCATATCATCTGGATCCGAACAGCCTAACGTACCGTCTCGGGTTAGGTGCAAATGTAATTGTCAGAGTGGTTCAGGTGGTGTATTTGTAAATTTGTCGAGGCACCGGAGGGCTTTGGGTCGCGGGTATGTTTTTTTATTTTTGGTGAATCCCTGTTTTGTTGAGGGGACTGCCACGTTAATTATTCCATCCACCTAATCAAGGAAAGTTTGTCTAATGAAAAATTTGTTTAAAGCTCAGTGTTTGTATGTGAATTGTTTTTCTGATATTTATGCAGTGCGATATTATGGGATGTATTCTGTGTTTTTAGATATTTAAATATTTTACGATAACTTCTCAATGGAAAACCAATTTGTTTTATGTGTTTGAATGAATTTGTATGAGTGGGCGCCCAAGTACATATGTATTGATATTTGAATATGATTGAATGTAGTCGTGTCCTAGTCATTGTATGTTTTAACTCTTTATTGTGGTTTGTTAGTTGTTATATTGGTTTTCAGCCAACAATAGTGTACAGAAGCAGAAATAACTTTTGTTTAGAACTTGCAGATTTGAACCTTCTCAGCAATTTGTTTTGTACCTGTGTATTCCTAAGTTAAGACTGTATTATTGTTATATGTTGCTATCGCATTTTGTTAACAAGACTAATGTTGGTTTGAATTAATTGTTTTATATGTATTCTAGTTCTGACAGAAAAAAAAAATCGAAATGTAAACTGTGATGGTTTTGAATTCTCATATTACTAGTTTATGTCGAAAAGACAAGTGGGGGGGGCATTTGTTAGCGAGTTACACTAAAGACTACTTGTGAAACGAATCATGTACTTGCCTTTCCGGGTATTGCGTCATTTGTTTTAGACCGGTTTGATCATAAAACCTGATAACCGGATCAAATCTTTAATCGAATTTCCACAGCTGTGAAGAAGCTACCGTAAATAATTTATTATTCAGTTTCCAGTAGTTGGTGCGTTTTAAACAAACCGGATCGTTGAATATCATTAGATGAGGCGTATATAAGGCTCACATACGATTCAGTAACAAAAAAAGAGGAGAAGAAGGAGCTTTTCTCGACTACCATTGATTAGATAGATAATGAAGCTGAGGACAATCTGAAGAAAGGTAATGTTGATTTATAGTTTACGTTTAAGACGCAGTAAAGAAAAAGAATAAGGGGCTAACAGTCTTTGCCTATGCCTAACTTGAGGTAATTCCATCACAGTGTATAGACACTGTTGTTTGTATATATGAGACTTGTTTTTTTTAATGAATTGAGAACGCTATTGATTGATATGGATATTTTATTGTTGAAGATTTTTAAACTAACTTTTAATATTTTAAACAAATAAATTTGAATTGTTATTGTTGAAAAAGTCTTGTCGTCTATGCTTTCATCAATAGTTTTAACGTATACCTATTGTAACAACGTTTCTTCTGCGATTTTACTCTGCAATTTAATTATTAGGTTTTTTGTTGACGTGCTCGTTTCACGTGCATGCTGACACCTCTTCACGTCACTCGGATCTTCACGTCACCAGGATCAACAACTGCAGAAAATTAAGAATTTAAGGGTAGTCATGGATGGTTCGAGAAGCAAATATCATGTGACTGGAGGATAACAATGATATTTAGGAGCTTTTGGACGAGCACAGCCAAGAGCTGACCACCGAACAGCTAATAGAATTGCAGTGTCTTTCACAGCAAGCAGTTATAGAGGAGAGTTTGTC
Source organism: Dolomedes plantarius (assembly GCA_907164885.2). NCBI lineage: Eukaryota > Metazoa > Arthropoda > Arachnida > Araneae > Dolomedidae > Dolomedes > Dolomedes plantarius. The sequence continues at coordinate 19,577,250 of OU015503.1, read as the reverse complement.
AGTGGAGAAGGACGAAGAAAAAGCAAAGAAACAATCTTCTGGCGCAATAAAAGAAATGATGAATGCATGGGAAACTGTTGCATAGTAAGTAGTAAGTTACAAAGCATCACCCTGATAGTACGTGGCTATGCGCGCTATAAATTTATTCAATGACAATGCGGTGACAAATTTTCAGCAAATTTTGAAGCGCCGAGAAAAACAAATGTAGGTAGATAGCGTTCTAGTAATAAAATTAGATATGTGTCATGAATTCGTAAATAATAAACTACATATGTTTGATTTTGCTCCTTAAGAATTTATATATAAGTAATTTTCTTTAAATAATAAACGTTACATCTAAAAAATGTTGAGTATTGTTTCGCATGGAACGCATTATCGTATTTTATATTAATTTGTATGGGAAAAATTGTTTCGCATAACGAGTGTTTCGCATTACGAGTAAGACTCTAGAACGAATTATGCTCGTTATGCGAGGTTCCACTTGAACATAGATTAAACTTTAAGGAACTATTTTAGGGGATATCCAAGAGTATCTTATGTTGTATATATCCCCAAAATAGATCTTTCATGTTACTGAACGATAATTTTATCTAATAACCTTCAACTGATTCACGACCAGCCACTACAGTCTGTATATCATGCGATCTTAACAGCTTTAAGTGTTTACCCTCTTATCTGCAACGGTCAGGAGGGAGAAATTTTCTAATCACGCAGAAACAGTCCATTGGATTTCACTTTAGTACTTACTATAGTATTATACGATATAATAGGGAGTGCTTACAAGTGTAACGAAAATTTGAGTGTTTATTTTCCTTGTCGAATATACCAAAACTTTTGATTTAAATGAAGTTGCTAAAAATCATTTACGTCTCAGGGACTCAATGGAAGAAGTTATGTTATGAAAAAGTTTTAATTTATACTTATATATATATATATATATATATGTGTGTGTGTGTGTGTGTGTGTAATAAAAACGCCCAAATTTTATTAATTCACGGGTAATCTAAATCTTGCTATCGTTTCAATAAAGTACAGTCCATTTTTCAATATTGCAACCTACAAGTAAAAAAATTATCTAATTAGTTTGTCGCTTAACACTAGAAGCGCCAAACTTTCTTCCTACCTAGAAGTGCCAACGGCAGTCAAATTGACTGCTTAATGAATTTAATGCATATCTAAAATTACAAATGTTTTATACAACTTTAAAACACTTTATATTATTTTTAATTATATTTTTTAAGAACTTGTTTAATAAATAATGGTTTATTTTTTTAAAAAAAATTTATGTAAATTTTTACTTACCTTTAATAAAACGCATTTTATTGCTTTTCGCAATTTTTACACAAACGCTGGAAAATGAACTTCAAGCTTTGAAAACGCTGGAAGTTCATTTTCCACATACATAATTTGAACATTTTTACACACATCACTTGTTTTATTGTTGTTAGAATGTCCAAACTGGCATTGACGTCTTTTCTTTGAGAGCCTAATGTTAGTGTTGGAAATTTCCTAGGGCAATCTTGAGCTTGGTTTCCTCTTCAAATGAAGCTGTCTTAACTCCTCTGCTAATTGAAATAAGAAGCTATGTCTTGAAATATTCTTACCAATTAATTCTGTGTAAATAACATTATTTGATCCTTCCAAATCCAGAGCATAAAAAAGCATGCACTGGCCATCTACATGAAGCAGCCCGTACAGAATATATACGCATCATCTGGTCAACGATATAAACTCCACATTTGTTTTTGTTGTAGAACTCGACTGCCTCTGGAAATTTCTTCTTATTATGTGATTCTATATTTGCATTTGGATGCAAGGTACTTAGTAGCAAGACATTTGTATTCTTTTTACCTTGATAAACCGTCATTGTAGTTTCTCTTCTTTAGTAAAACAGTTTCATACAGATGGGTTTTTGATTCCCTTACTTCATGCGGAATTTCTTTTCGATGTCTTCTTACTGTTCCCACAAAACTTGTATTTTTACTTTCAAGTCTTTTAGCCAATGATAGTGAGGAAAAATAGTTGACAGCTGTCACATTTCTACCTGTATTCAGATAAGGGCTTATAAGACGCATTACTACATTTTCAGGAAGGCTTTCGGCTTCACCCCTTGATTTATCTTTTCAAAGATATGGGAAAGCATTTCATATAAACTTCGAGTTTGCATCAATCAGCATCCAAAATTTTATACCAAATTTGTCGGGATTATTCGGCATATACTGTATAAATTTACACCTGGCTTTGGATGGAAATAACTGTTCATCCACAACAAGATTTTCTCCTGGCTGATATGAACTAGAACAGTTCTCTATAAATTTATTCCAAACGTCAGAACACAGAGAAAACTTATCAATTTCTAAACGCTGAGTCCTAGTTGACTTCAAATCAAACCTTAGGTTTCCCATTATATCTCGAAAACGATTGCGAGACATTGTTTCTCGAAAAAAATCAGGGCTCCATGTATTATTCCAAACCCGAGGGTTGCTCGTCAATGCTCTCTTCAGAATCACTAGAATTACTTTTTGCTTCAAAGTTTTGTGGAGGCGCGTAATCCATATCACCATCAAGACTATGATCTTCAACATCAGATTAATTTTCAAATAAATCCTGTAAAAGTTGTACAATTTCCTCTCGACTAAGATAACGCGGTCTCCGAGTAGCCATTATAGTGCTCTTGAAAGATTGAAATGCCACAAAATAATAAGCTAACTCAACTACTGCAAACTATGGTCTGTTACATTTCTGTAAAAAGGGAGAGACGGTAGAGAGGGGGGAAAGGGGGAAGTATTTCCTGTTGTAAAGAATCAGTGAATGAAATGAATGTGATGGGGAAATATTTTGCCAAGAGAAGTTGTTTTCATGGAGAGAAAACAAGATGAATCTATCCAATTTTACTAGCAGTCAATTTGATTCCTCTTGGCGCTTCTGGGTATAACTACAAATAACTTTGATAATTGTAATTTCATTCGATTAATATTTGACACCAATAATTTTTGAGGTTTTTTAGGAAAACTCAAAAAATTGTGAGTTCCTAAGATAGCGGGTTTTATTAAAAACCCAAGCTGAAAATCGAAAACAGTCAAAATGACTGCTCAGGCGCTTCTAATGTTAATGCTCGAACTGAAAGTCAGGCGACTATGATTCAGGATGATCCAGAAACCATGCGCCTTCCATCGCATGTTCGGAATTTTGAGCTATAGCGCACGTGGTCAAGTCGGACGTTCGGCTCTGGCCAATTAAAGAATTTTTAACACCTAGCGTCAGATATACACACACACACACACACATATATATATATATACAGGGTGTCCCACTTAAAGGTTTCAGAACTTCTACGAGGGGTAGAGTGCATCCTGACGACTCGAAATCATATAGCAATGTGGGGTCGGACATGCTTTCCTGAAGCGGTAGATGGTGTTGAGGAAAAGTTCCGAGCGTTAGTGCAGGGAATCGTGATTTCGCACATGGACTCAGTGTTAGTAGTATGGCTAATTATACGAATTTTTATTTATGGGGGCATATGAAAACACAGGTTTATGACACCCTCGGTGACAATGGTGAGGTGCTGGTTGCCAGAATCTCAGTAGCTTCCGAAGAAATTCGAGATCAGCCTGGATTATTCCAGAATGTTCGGAATTCCATGCGCCGTAGATATGCATTAATTATTAAAACGATTATCCACTTACAATCTCTTTCTTTATGGTTTTCTGTGTACATCACAACTTCAGGAAAGCATTTCCGACCCCACATTGCTACATGATTTCGAGTCGTCAGGATGCACCCTACCCCTCGTAGAAGGTCTGAAACGTTTAACTGGGACACCCTGTATATATATATATATATATATATATATATATATATATATATATATATATATATATATATATATATATATATATATATATATATATATATATGTATATATATATACATATATATACATATATATACATATATATATATACATATATATAATATATATATATATATATATATATATATATGTGTGTGTGTGTGTGTGTGTGTGTGTGTTTGTTTCAATGGGGATCTCGGAGCCTTGGGATGTTTTTTCGTTAGACCTGCATCCTATTCAGAAAGTTCCCCCTTGAAGTAACTGATTTGGATTGACCTCCTGATGACGAGACCATTCGGTTATCTCGATACATGGTTTAGTTCCGCTACTGCTACAGAATCTGGCATTATGGTGCGTTGAGTCCTAAGTGCCGGATTTTTGTTTATTTTTTTGTCTACATTCTTCTTGCTAATAATTATCTTGTTTTGTTGAATTATTTATTTTCAGTTATATATATATATGTGTGTGTGTGTGTGTGTGTGTGTGTGTGTGTGTGTGTGTGTGTATGTAGTTGTGTTGCTATTTAAAAAATATTTCCCAATAATACTTTAACAGAAGTGAGACGGTTAATATTATTAACATCCTAAATGAAATAATATTTCAATAGCTTACACAAAATTGAAAATTAGAACCCCTATACAAAGATTTCACTTTGAAGAAATATTGTAGGAAATATCCGATAGTATCATACCTTGTATATATATCCCCAAAATAATTCTTTCATGTTATTGAACGATAATTTTATCGGGTAACATTCAATTGATTCACGACCAGTCACTAAAGTCAGTATATCATACCGATCTGAAAAGCTTTTCGTGTTTACCCTCTTATCTGCAACGGTCAGGCGGGAGAAATTTTCTAATCACACAGAAACAGTCCATTGGATTTTTGTTTAGACTTACTATAGAATTAAGGGATTTAATAGGAAGGACTTAAAAGTGTAAAGAATTTTTGAGTGTAAAGTTTGTTTGCCGAATATACAAGTTTTAATAAGTAGAAAATGGCTTTGGTTGTTTAAAATTTAAAAACAATTTTTCTTGATGTTGGTTTTGGAGAAAATTATGTATAAGAAATACATATATGTATTTCGAAAAATCCAGTTGATTAAATAAATATTGAATGCAATTTAACTTGAGATGAATGCTTAAGAATTTAAGTAAATTATCTTTGGAAAATGATACATCCTGTTAAATTATTTGAAAGCTTATTTAATGTAAATTTTTGCAAAAAAAGAATGCAAAAAAATATTTTTTACGATTAATAATACTATTTTAGAAATTAAAGCTAAATCTTTGTCTGTAATAGTATTTTGAATAATTATTCTTCATTATTTGAATGTATATATATATATATATATGTAACATGGGAGACTGACACTGGCCCAATAGATATCGAAATCTCCCATGTCACGGTGAGAAGAAGATATTAATACTACAGTTCACTTCATAGCAAAACGACGTACTCGGCTTCTTACGGAAAAGACTTTATTACGTCTATTCAAGTCAGTTACAAAATGAAAAAAGCGTACATATACATGATCCCAAACCTTATATAACCTCATCTCGTCATGTGATCGTAGTAGGGTTTAATTGGTTAAAAGTTAAGAAAAGGCGTGACAACTGCGCTACAGCGTTTAATTTTCTGCCCACGCCACGCCAGTTTCGTTTTCATTTAAATAGGCAGCCATTTAATTTTTTCCACTAGAGGCCTTTTAGGACTTAGATTTGAAAACGAAAGTTAGCTCGTACGCCCAAGGGAATTTAGAATAATGTTAGATTTTAAAATGGAATTTAACGCGAATGCCCAAAGGGAATTACCTGTTTCAAGGAATTAAAAAAGGGTTTGTAATTTGGAATAGTAAAGTGAGGAATTAATAGTTTTTAAATGTTAAGATTGTTGAATTAAGAAATTACTAGTTTTTAATATTATATATATATACTAGTTAAAAACCCGCACTTCGCTACGGAGTACATTCAAATTAAATACAACGTACAATGTATGTAATTAATGACATAAATAAATAAATATATATATATATATATATATTTATAATAAATACGATGATCAATGTAGACAATTGATGTAAAAAAACAAAAATATATATTTATAAAAAAAATCGTAAGGGATATATTTAGAGACAAAATAATGTAGAAGAAAATATTCAAATTAAATCTAATAGAACATACTAAATAATATAGTACTGTTAATATAGTACAGTTTGAGGAACATATCTTTTACTGTATTTTAATATTTTTTTTAATAATGTCCAATTGTCTTAATTGATAAATTTATTTAAAGTACCAGAAAAAAGAAATCACGTGATCAGCATTTAACAAATTAAATTCTAAAAATTAATGTTTAAAAACTCACCAAAAATCAGAAAATGAAAGTAAACATTCGAAAAAGATTTCATTTCAAAGGAATTTTTATGATATTCCTCGTGATATAAATTTTATAACCCTCAGATTATTATTTTAAGTGCAAACTTTAAAAAAAATTTACAAAAACTGCTTAAAAATTTAATTTAAAAAAATCTAAGAAAATTTTTTCAAAGTTCTTTCTTAATGCACCCCTACACAATAAAAACAATCTCGATGCAAAATTCCACACTTTTAGGTCCAGCGGTTTGGTCTGTGGATTATCTGTCAGTCAGTCAGCCACTTACGGAAATGTTTTATATATACAGATTATTTTAAATTGACGTATGACTTAAAGTTAAGCAAAAGGTACAATAAAAACGTTGGTACTTTCAGAAAATTTATTCCGAGTAGTAAAGTTGCAAAACAATCTGAAAGATTAATACTCCATCGAAACATGATCACCAAAAGCAAAAAAAAAAAGAAACTAATTTTTTTCTATTAAATAATGATCGCTTTGATATCCGAGTCGAAGACTGACCTACCGATAAGTTCAGCAGTCTGAAGAGCTGTCGCATTTGGAGCATTTACGTATGGAAAAATCAACATTAATTGAACAATTTATACTGATGTAAATGAAAGTTCTATTTCCACTCTGCCTGGTAAACTTTCAGAGTTACTGCTGATCAGGGATATTTCTCGTTGATCTCGTCACTTAGCTAATTTGCAAATGGAATTACTTAAACCAACTGTTCGGTATCTTTGCCAAAGACCATACATCGTTTTCAAACTATTCTAGAATTTCTGTGCAGACGCAAAAATCTTTAAAAAAATTATTTTTATGTTGTCATTTCTTTTTTCAATAAACTAAGAGTTTAATAAATAAACAGACAACTCCAATTTCTAATCATTAATTTTAATTAATATATATATATATATATATATATATATATATATATATATATATATATATAGATAGATAGATAGAGAGAGAGAGAGAGAGAGAGAGAGAGAGAGAGTTTGTTTTCTGTCTATACGGTTGGTTCAATATCGTTTGAAAAAACACGGACGTTAAAGTAAAAAGCAGGAAACGAAGAAAGTTTCAAAACCTAGTCGCCGTAAACATTAATAACTAACATCAATAGCTGTTCGATTTTTGGTAATAACTTTAATTTTACCTTTGCTGCTTTTTAAAAAATAGCTCTTAAAACCTCGACCTCAATTTAATGGAATCTTTCCCCATTTACAAGCATGCCAACACCTTGGTTAAGAACTTGACAAATATTCCTGCTTTCCTGGGACATATAGGCACTCACACTTGTAATATGTTAGGCGATGAATATTACCTTCCGCTATTCAGATGACGAGGTGCTTATGTACTGCAAATGACGTGGTTGTCTGTCTTACGCTGTTGTGTATGCGTTTGTATTTGTATATGTTTGTATTTATATATATATTTATGTGTTTGAATTTCACGTCTAGGAAGACTAGTAAAAATCAGCTAATTATTTTGCGTTTCTTTATAATATGAATTGTATGGTGTTTTATTGTATGTATATTTATATACCGGGTGGTCATAAAGAAACTTTGCCGATATATGGACCTCTAGCGGCCGTTCCGTTCAACCTATCGAGATGAGATTTCAGATACAGTTATTCAGAGGTATTAGGTCAGGATTCTTAGAACGGCAACACAATGACGCTCACGGTTACGGTTATAGGTATAGAAACTCGAAATTTTAAAATGGCAACGCTCATTTTTTCACGCTGCAAAATACTCAGAGCATGCGAAAACCCTAAAAAGCGTTGGAATGTGTGCGTGTATCACAAGAAACGGACGCGTTATGTACGCACAAAAAACAGCTCTGCGAACGGCCAACAAAGACACGATCGGGGCGCACGGAGGAAATTCGCAAATGACAGAGGCTAGAAACCAATCACAGAACGCCGTTTGTCAGATATTCAGCGTAGAAAACCGATAAAAAGCTCTCTGATTGTGTTTTTGTTAGCCATTTGCAGGGATGTTTTTTTGTGCGTGCATAACGCATCCGTGTTTTGTGATACACGTACCGTTCCAACGCTTTTTAGAGTTTTCGCATGCGCTGAGCATTTTGAGACGGGAAAAAGTGGATGTTTCCATTTGAAAATTTCGGGTTTCTATACCTATAACCGTAACCGTGAACGTCACTGTATTGCCGTTCTCAGAATCTCGAGCTCATACCTCTGAATAACTATATCTGAAATCTCATCTCGATCGGTTGAACGGAACAGCCGATAGATGTCCATATATCGGCAAAGTTTCTTTCTGACCACCCGGTATATATATATATATATATATATATATATATATATATATATATGTGTGTGTGTGTGTGTGTGTGTGTGTGTGTGTGAATGAATTGGTGTTCTTCGTTGAATATCGAACACATCTGTTTACATTAACATTGATTTATTATTGACGAGTCACAGGACATAAAAACAATTGCAATTAACATTTTTATTAACATGATCCCCTTGAGGTGACTGATTTGGTTAGGCTCTCTGATGACGAGACCTATCACTTTCCTCTATGTTGTTTTTTGGTTCAGTTCCGGCACTTATACAGAATCTTGCCGTTGGTGCGTTGATGCCCAGAGTGCTTGATTTCTGTTTGATTTTCGTCTATATTCGTATTATTTTTATCTATCTCTGTTGGATTATTTATATGAAATTAACATAAATTATACACCATTTTACGTCTTTACGGTAGCCGTCTGCTACCACGTTATATTTTGATAACCTCTTTCTTTCGCGGCGTCTTTCTCTCTCTGTCGTCATGTGTTCCGCGTAGAAAGCCGAAGAACTCTGTCAGGCGGGAACGCTTCTGATTCGTCACTCTCCGTTGCCACAGCTTTCTTTCTATATCACACTCGGGCATCCTGGCACGACAGGTCCTCCTGTCGCCCAAGAAAACCAAAGGAACCAAACCTAAAAAAAATTCAAGAAAGGAGAGAAAACAGACAAAACAAAAACATTGCATGGTCGTCTTAAAGCTACATTATCGTCGTTGTATAGCAATTGTTCGTCATAGGTGCCATAGTCTTTGCCGTCACTGAAACATTATACAAAACAAAGAAAAGAAAAAAAAAAGAAAGTCATTAAAAATAGTTCAGAATCATGATAGAATGTCCATTGTTCAAGTCCATGTCGTCATCGTAAAGGAACTGGAGGTATAGTCACTAGGTGTTTGGCCAACTTTTGAGTTGATCGGCGGCTGTAGATGTCAAGTTGGGACCATCGTGCAGACCAACTTTTCGGACGTCATATCGGTCATGTGGTCGAACTTTTATGATTTCGTTAGGACCAAATTGGTTACGTTGAATTGCTTCATGATAGGTAGTTGCTTGTTTTCGACGTTTGTAATACTGCTTCTTGTTTAACTCTTGTAATTTCAAAATGTTGTTGGCATCGTTGCGAGGGTGATATATGGCTTGAAATTTCACGTTGAAAAACTCTTCTTCTAGGTCAGAAACCTTCTTTATCAAAGCTAGTCGTTTTTCTTCATTTTGTTCATCTCGAGATGTCAAGTATTTTTCTAATTGAGTCTTTAGTTCTTGCCTATTCACTTCTAAACGTAATTTGGAATCGTCAGTTAACTGTAATTCGTCTTCATGTTCTTCAATTTGGTTGTCTAATTCGATGTTAAGATCTTCAAACTTTGATTGCAATTTGTTCTTTGATTTATTCAACTTTTCATGAACCATTTGCATATAATCTATTTTGTGGTGCAGTATACCAATATCTGGCAGCATCGTCTTCTTTTGTTCTTTTAACAAAGCGGAAGCATCTGCTTCCTCTTCAGCTTTCTTTTTATATTCTGCAACCTGGACATTGGCAATAGCTAACTTTTTCTCTAAGTTTCTCCTTACTTCTTTTTCTTCAAATTCTTGCTCTTGTAAACTCTCACGTTCACGTTCAAGATTGTGCTTAGTCTCCTCTAGATCAATTTTAGCTTTTTGCACTGAATCTAACTGTTCATTTAATTTTTCAGTGGCAATTGTATATTTCTGCTTCAAATTACGAATCTGGTTTTGGTGTGAAGCAGTTTCATCTTCCAAGTGTCTCTTTAAAATATGGAGTTCTTCCTCCATTTTAGTTCGCAAATCTTGCTGTGTAGCTGTTGAATCCATAAAATCAATAAGTTTATTCCTCAAATATTCTAACTCCTCATTTAAGTTTCTTTTCTGCTTTTCAGACATTGCTAAAACTTCTTTTAAGTAAATCAGTTCAGATTCCAAAGCTTTTTGTTTCTTTTCAGCTTCTTTCGCTTTAGAATTCAGTTCATCTTTAACTAACCGAGATTCTTCCACTTCTCTCTGAAAATATTTCAACTGACTGCAAATTTTTGAGTTGGTGGGTTTGGTCAGTAATAATTGTAGCCTCGCTACCTGAATCGTGAAGCTCATGAAGATCAACATTGTTTATCTTTATTGGATAAGACATATAATTGGTTGGTGTAGGAACATGTAAGGCGTCAATTGGTGGAGTAGTTTCCAAAGAATTTGCTGCGATTGTCTGTCCAACGCGCTGGGAGAAAGTTGAGGACAAATGTCCAAAAGAATTGCACGTAAAACATTTTGGTGTTGTATGCTTTCAACTGGAGATTTTGTGGCCCTTGGAATCGCAATTGTAACAAAATGGGGGTTTTGGAGAATTATTAGGGAGTTTTCTGTCGAAGGTGTAATTTCGTTGACTATTATCATATGTGAATTTAATATCATTACAAGGTTTACTTAATTTGGACGTTGAAAGAAACTTCTGATAAACTGTTAATTTTTCTTTGAATTCTGGAACAGATTTAGCACCATATAACAAAATTTTATTAGATGTAGAATCGGGAATACCGTTGATAACATAATCAAAAATTGAATAAATGTCAATTTGACCTCTTGAACCGATTTCTCGCATAGCTATGAAGTAGTCGTGTAAGGATTCATTGGGTTTTCACCGTCTTTCACCGTCTTTGCAGCCGTCGTGCCGACGGTCTTTTCACCGTCTTTGCAGCAACATCGTGTGAAGATCGGCGCTATTTAATTTGGAGGAAAATTCTTCTAGTAAGTTTTCTTTTAGCGAATTCCAAGTGGTTATGCTATGAAGAGAATTAATAAATGATTTTGCGGAACCAACTAAACATTTTTTCGCAAAGACAATTTTGTGGACGTCATTTGTGATGCCATTAAGATCAAAAAGTTCTTCTAAATCCTGTATGAAAATTTCAACGCTGTAAGAATCGGACGAACCGTTAAAATTCTTAATGCACTCTGCAAGGTCACGTAACGATAAATGTATTCCACTGTTAGAAGCTGGAAAACACTGCGAATCAACATCAGACAAAAAAGAATTTATCTGTCTCTGCCCGAAAGAGTTGTTTATGTTAGAATGTGAAGCTGCGGTTGGAAATGAACTTTGAACTGGCACCTGGCTAGTCGCCAAAACCGTAGAGCTTTCTCCGTTGGCGTCGTGTAAATCATTTTCGGTTTCATTCGTATCCGAGAGCACAGGGGGGGGGGAAATAATGCAAAGTTATTTAAAGCATTGACTATAGTTTCACAGCTCTGAGCTGGGTCTGTTGAACAATCAAGATGTAGCAAATTTGCAATACAAATTAAATCGGTGCTGGAAAATGTTTTAAGTCTTTTATCCCGTCCGTCATTGACATGAAAAGGTTTAGTGAAACCAGAAAAAATGCGGAGTTCTTTACGATTGTCACTCCCAACATCATTTTCAAATATAAACTGATGTAATAATCTGATTGCCTTTGTTGACCCTGAAGGGTTTGAAATATGCGGAATATCATTTAGAGTACTCATATTGGAAGTAAACAGCACAAAGTATAAATATGCTAATATATCTTCAAAAACAAAAACAAAACACTTCTTGTATCGGAATTAAAAATGCACACATTCATCAGAAAAAGATAACTTCTTTCTTAAATATTTCTTAAATATGCTCATATATCTTCAAAAACAAAATCAAAAGACTTCTTGTATTGGAATTAAAAATGCACACATTTGTTAGAAAAATATAATTTCTGTTCTTAAATATTAAACCAATGGACTACAATTAAATTCAAATACGTGTAGGAAAACTATACCAGAAAAGTATGTATTTCAATAATACATCGTACCGTAGAACAATTGTTTTTATTCTGGAATGTTACTTCTGGGACATTTAATTTCAATTGTTCATTCTCAGTAACAACAAATAGATGATCGTAAAAATATCTTCATTTGACAAATTAAATTAAACTCACCGGTTCGTCGTAGATGAGCAAGAATAAATCGGAGTAATCCGGAGTAATCCAGAAGTAATCCAGTCCGTTAATAACGTTGTAGGGTGGCTGCTTGCTAGGGGAATGTTCACAAAACGAAATGAAAGCCCAGAATGCACTTTTAAAAATGCACCGAGTCCTCATGTGAATTGGTGTTCTTCGTTGAATATCGAACACATCTGTTTACATTAACATTGATTTATTATCGACGAGTCACGGGACATAAAACCAATTGCAATTAACATAAATTATACACCATTTTACGTCTTTACGGTAGCCGTCTGCTACCACGTTATATTTTGATAACCTCTTTCTTCCGCGGCGTCTTTCTCTCTCTGTCGTCATGTGTTCCGCGTAGAACGCCGAAGCTCTCTGTCAGGCGGGAACGCTTCTGATTCGTCACTCGCCGTTGCCACAGCTTTCTTTCTATATCACACTCGGGCATCCTGGCACGACAGGTCCTCCTGTCGCCCAAGAAAACCAAAGGAACCAAACCTAAAAAAAATTCAAGAAAGGAGAGAAAACAGACAAAACAAAAACATTGCATGGTCGTCTTAAAGCTACATTATCGTCGTTGTATAGCAATTGTTCGTCATAGGTGCCATAGTCTTTGCCGTCACTGAAACATTATACAAAACAAAGAAAAAAGAAAAAAAAGAAAGTCATTAAAAATAGTTCAGAATCATGATAGAATGTCCATTGTTCAAGTCCATGTCGTCATCGTAAAGGAACTGGAGGTATAGTCACTAGGTGTTTGGCCAACGTTTGAGTTGATCAGCGGCTGTAGATGTCAAGTTGGGACCATCGTGCAGACCAACTTTTCGGACGTCATATCGGTCATGTGGTCGAACTTTTATGATTTCGTTAGGACCAAATTGGTTACGTTGAATTGCTTCATGATAGGTAGTTGCTTGTTTTCGACGTTTGTAATACTGCTTCTTGTTTAACTCTTGTAATTTCAAAATGTTGTTGGCATCGTTGCGAGGGTGATATATGGCTTGAAATTTCACGTTAAAAAACTCTTCTTCTAGGTCAGAAACCTTCTTTATCAAAGCTAGTCGTTTTTCTTCATTTTGTTCATCTCGAGATGTAAAGTATTTTTCTAATTGAGTCTTTAGTTCTTGCCTATTCACTTCTAAACGTAATTTGGAATCGTCAGTTAACTGTAATTCGTCTTCATGTTCTTCAATTTGGTTGTCTAATTCGATGTTAAGGTCTTCAAACTTTGATTGTAATTTGTTCTTTGATTTATTCAACTTTTCATGAACCATTTGCATATAATCTATTTTGTGGTGCAGTATACCAATATCTGGCAGCATCGTCTTCTTTTGTTCTTTTAACAAAGCGGAAGCATCTGCTTCCTCTTCAGCTTTCTTTTTATATTCTGCAACCTGGACATTGGCAATAGCTAACTTTTTCTCTAAGTTTCTCCTTACTTCTTCTTCTTCAAATTCTTGCTCTTGTAAACTCTCACGTTCACGTTCAAGATTGTGCTTAGTCTCCTCTAGATCAATTTTAGCTTTTTGCACTGAATCTAACTGTTCATTTAATTTTTCAGTGGCAATTGTATATTTCTGCTTCAAATTACGAATCTGGTTTTGGTGTGAAGCAGTTTCATCTTCCAAGTGTCTCTTTAAAATATGGAGTTCTTCCTCCATTTTAGTTCGCAAATCTTGCTGTGTAGCTGTTGAATCCATAAAATCAATAAGTTTATTCCTCAACTATTCTAACTCCTCATTTAAGTTTCTTTTTTGCTTTTCAGACATTGCTAAAACTTCTTTTAAGTAAATCAGTTCAGATTCCAAAGCTTTTTGTTTCTTTTCAGCTTCTTTCGCTTTAGAATTCAGTTCATCTTTAACTAACCGAGATTCTTCCACTTCTCTCTGAAAATATTTCAACTGACTGCAAATTTTTGAGTTGGTGGGTTTGGTCAGTAATAATTGTAGCCTCGCTACCTGAATCGTGAAGCTCATGAAGATCAACATTGTTTATCTTTATTGGATAAGACATATAATTGGTTGGTGTAGGAACATGTAAGGCGTCAATTGGTGGAGTAGTTTCCAAAGAATTTGCTGCGATTGTCTGTCCAACGCGCTGGGAGAAAGTTGAGGACAAATGTCCAAAAGAATTGCACGTAAAACATTTTGGTGTTGTATGCTTTCAACTGGAGATTTTGTGGCCCTTGGAATCGCAATTGTAACAAAATGGGGGTTTTGGAGAAAATTTAGGGAGTTTTTTGTCGAAGGTGTAATTTCGTTGACTATTATCATATGTGAATTTAATATCATTACAAGGTTTACTTAATTTGGACGTTGAAAGAAACTTCTGATAAACTGTTAATTTTTCTTTGAATTCTGGAACAGATTTAGCACCATATAACAAAATTTTATTAGATGTAGAATCGGGAATACCGTTGATAACATAATCAAAAATTGAATAAATGTCAATTTGACCTCTTGAACCGATTTCTCGCATAGCTATGAAGTAGTCGTGTAAGGATTCATTGGGTTTTCACCGTCTTTGCAGCAACATCGTGTGAAGATCGGCGCTATTTAATTTGGAGGAAAATTCTTCTAGTAAGTTTTCTTTTAGCGAATTCCAAGTGGTTATGCTATGAAGAGAATTAATAAATGATTTTGCGGAACCAACTAAACATTTTTTCGCAAAGACAATTTTGTGGACGTCATTTGTGATGCCATTAAGATCAAAAAGTTCTTCTAAATCCTGTATGAAAATTTCAACGCTGTAAGAATCGGACGCACCGTTAAAATTCTTAATGCACTCTGCAAGGTCACGTAACGATAAATGTATTCCACTGTTAGAAGCTGGAAAACACTGCGAATCAACATCAGACAAAAAAGAATTTATCTGTCTCTGCCCGAAAGAGTTGTTTATGTTAGAATGTGAAGCTGCGGTTGGAAATGAACTTTGAACTGGCACCTGGCTAGTCGCCAAAACCGTAGAGCTTTCTCCGTTGGCGTCATGTAAATCATTTTCGGTTTCATTCGTATCCGAGAGCACAGGGGGGGGGGGAATAATGCAAAGTTATTTAAAGCATTGACTATAGTTTCACAGCTCTGAGCTGG